>OMNS01029866.1:8210-30650 GCA_900303225.1 Laemonema laureysi | reverse complement strand
CCGAACCAAAGTCCCCCGTGCAGGAAAAGCCCAAGGAGACCCCCAAAGAAGAGAAGAAAGAGGAGCAGTCTGAGCCGGCCAAGGAGGAAAAGAAGGAAGAGCCTGCACCTGTGAAGGAGGAGAAGAAGGAAGAGCCTGCACCTGTGAAGGAGGAGAAGAAGGAAGAGCCTGCACCTGTGAAGGAGGAGAAAAAGGAAGAGCCTGCACCTGTGAAGGAGGAGAAAAAGGAAGAGCCTGCACCTGTGAAGGAGGAGAAAAAGGAAGAGCCTGCACCTGTGAAGGAGGAGAAAAAGGAGGCACCCAAGGAGAAGGAACCTGAAACCAAGCCAGAGAAGGTAGAGAAGACAGACACGAAGACAGACAGCAAAGTAGAGGATGGCCCCAAAAAGGACAACAGCCCCAAACCGGCTCCTGCTGCCGTGGAGAGCAAGCCGGTGGAGGCCAAACCCGAACCAGCACCTGCAAAGGAAGACCAGAAACCTGCTGCCCCCAAAGCAGAGGACAAGGCCAAGCCTGCGGAGAACCCTCCCCCTAAAGTAGAGCCCAAGAAAGAGGAGAAACCAGCAGACAAGAAGGAGGACAAGAAGGAGTCCGTCGCAGTGAAGGCTGAGGAGAAGACGGAGAAGCCTGCCAGCACCGAGGCCAAGGACAGCAAGGAGACGCCCAAGGAGAAGTAACACCGGAGGACTGTGACCGTTTCATGGCTAAAGGTGAGGAGGACGTTGGAGACGCCAAAGAACTTGGGTGGGGGAAGACGGGTGGAGCAGCAGGGTATTTGTGGCACTTGAGCAGCAAGTGAAGTGTCCAACATATAGCAGGTAAAACGGTATGTTAGCAATAGCGATTCTCTAGCTTATAACCCTAGTATGGCCATTACATGCCAAGATGCTTCTGACGTATGACTGTAGTGAATGCCGAATGCTAAACTCTTCATTGAATGTGACGAAGTGCATTTAAACCAAGTCCCTCTGGCAGGAGGGGCTCGCAGGGCCCTGCACACACCCAAGCCGTAAGGTTTAAAGATGTTACAAAATGCCAGGCTACAGATTGTGACAGATTAATAATATAGATCTATATGAAACTATATACTTGTACGTGTATATTATATTTACATATACATCGATAGGACAGAGATGGACGTTGCTTGTTGTGCACCTTACTGTAGCCTTCAGCATTCCACCGTTTGGTCTGTAATGCTTCGACACGGATGACTGTGCTGTGTATACACTGCTGAGAATATGCAATGCTGAAAAATAAAGGTATGGAAAAAGAGGAACGCATCTTCTCTTCTCTTCTCGATCTACAAGACATCAGTAAAAATGTATTTCTAGCAGCTTTCCAGAGCATGCGTCACAAAGTGCTTCAAGTTCAGAAGTAGAAATACAATGCAACACACATTCCTACAACGCTAAACAAACCAGCTCATCATGTGTACTCGTCGATGCCTACCCATGCAAGTCGCTTTTAATTGCTTTTTAAAGCAGCCTACATTGACAGCAGTTTGTTAATTAGAAGGACGGTTCCTCCAAAGGCTCAGAGCCACAAGCCAATGCTTCTCATTTCATCTGAGACTCTGCGAGGGACACAGCAGAAGGACCTCCAGCTCAAAGCTGGATGACAGTTTCATCTTCTGCATTGCGACCAAGGACAGAGTGAGAGCTTCACACATGTATTGAAGGTTCATAAATAACTCAGGAACAAGGTGTAACACTGTCATACCATCTATTTTAACATCTCTCTGTATTTAGTGATGTAGAAGAACAGAGCAATGAATATAATCAACCACGACTCCACGATCTTCACCCTCGACCACGTCACAAAAGTTGGATTTAGTTAATTATTATTATTTACCATTTACTGCTACTTAGTAACTTAGCAGATGCTATTATCTAGAGCAACTTGGAGAGAATTCAGATGCATGTGATTTAGGAGCAGGTAGGGGTTGGGGTCTTGCTCAAGGATGTCTCCAGGTAGGCTGAGCACATTGGAGAACCCAGTAGCTTTCAGTTGGGAGTCGAACCCAAGCCACTACGTTTGGATCAATGTATTTAATCAGCGTTAAAATATGCTGTAGGTGCATCCATCCATCCATCCATCTCACAACTTGAAAGAACAAAGTGTCTCTAAGGAAATGGCAACATGAGAGCCATTCAGAGACGGCCCCATGTTCCCTGCAGTGTTAGTGTCTGGTCCCTTGGGGCTACAATGGTCACTGGGACGGTGAAGTGCATGTGTGTGAACACATCGTACACCAAGGAATCCTCCCCTCTGTGAGGGTGACTCAGCATCCATCAGGCACCATGGAATAGTAACCAGCTCTGGTGCAGCAGACAGAAACTATAAATAGAGCAGAGAGAGAGCGAGAGAGAGATTGATCGCCCAATCCTCAAAGAAAAAGTCCAACACAGTACAAAAGAAGGATATCAATGCTTCAGGCTTTCGTGAAAATACATTTTTTTTTATTCAAAACGTTTTTTTTGTGTGATTAAAAATTAAAAATGGATGTCTCCTCAGGACTACATTAACTGAGGGGCTACGGGCCTTAGTCAGCTGGCGGCCATCTTGGCTGTAAACCCTAGCGTCTCAGACCAGGTTACACACACACAGGGGGTTTGTTAGTGAACGCAGCTCAGCGGTGACTGAAGAAACCCTGAGGGTGGTTGTACTTGAAGGGCTTCAGGCGGTTTGGACCCCTGAAGACATGGAGACATGGAGACATGGAGACGGGAAGGGTTAGCAAAGCTTTCAGAAGAACCATCCTCTTCAGGGATAACAGCTCTGTTTAAAAACAAGCTTTACAAAGAACATACACAGACAAAACTAAATATAGAACACAGAAAACAAATATGCAAATCACATCAGAACAGCAATGAAAACAACACAACAGAAGTAAACCAGAGACTCACTAAAAGGAGTCTCAGTCTGCAAAAATGATTTTTCAGAGACATTCAAAAGAAGATGCTGATGATGGTCTCTGCTGAGCATCCAGTCTCCCCCCCCACCTGTGAGTAACAGCCAGCAGTACCTGACAGTGCGTAAGCACATCTTCTCCCGGGGGAACTCGCGGGGTCCCTCCACGCTGTTGTCCTCCCCGTCCGTCTCCAGATACACGTCCAGGCAGACGCACAGACGGGCCAGCTGATTGGTCAGCAGCTGGTGGCCCGGGCGGGGCCCCTGGAGCTCACTTTTGAACACGTTTACCTCACTCTCCATGGCCTGAAACCACGGGGAGAAGACGCAAGGAAAACATCAGCGTTCCCAACAAACACGTTCTAACAGCGAGTTCAAACGCACGCAGGAGGCGGCCATGTTTGTTTGTTTGACTCACTCTGAGGTTGTCATCCGTGCAGCCGCTGCGATCTCCCTTCCAGCTGAGGGAGAAGGAGAACAGAGGAGAGACCTCTGGGTAGCGAGGATTCAGGACCACCGCGGCCTGCAGGCGAGCTGGCGTCAGGAGAGACGGAACAAGAGCGCAAATCAAATGACTGAGCGGCGAGCGGAGATCCGATGACCTTCCTCCGTGTGTTGGCGTCTCGGCTGACATCATGTGATTACCTGTCCCTCTCTCCACCACAGCCATGAAGAAGAGGTCCGTGTCCTTGGCCAGCCCGGCGTTGGTCACCTGTCTGGTAAAGGTCAGGTCCTGTGGAGGAGGAGGAAACAACGTCATGAACGGCTGGGTGCTACGGAATCATTATCACGATAATCATGGGGGATTATTACACAATATCGATAAATAGCAAGATATGCTTATGAATTCAAAACACCATTCTGACCAGTCTGACTGAGGGTCGTTACATGGACATTGAAGGCAGGTATCGGAATGAAACTAGTTTTCCTATTCTTACCATTTTAAGGACATATCTTCTCATCATAATCATAATTAATTAGTGAAACGCTGCATCATTTCCCAGCCCCAGCGTCCGGTTTGGAGCCTGGCTGGCGTCTCCATCACTGTGTTGCCTACCATGTAGTCCTGGTGGCTGAGGGTGGTCCAGCTGGCCAACCTCGAGATGACCTTGGCAGGGAACAGGTGCTGAGACTCACTGGTAATGGGCACGATGCTGTGTTCTGGGGAGCAAGGAACCAAGTTCAAACACACGCTTCTATTCTTTAACAATAGCACTGAGCAGCAGCACCCGTACCCAGGGAGGTGAACTGCTTGTGGAGGGCCAGGCGGGACTGGACTCGGCCTCTGAGCAGCTTCATGGTGCGCTCCATGTGACTGGCACTCAGAGCACTGCCCACACGCACACCCTGGAGGACACACACGCACACACACACGCGCACACACACACGCACACAATGAGCTTCTAGAAGAATTAAACCTACAGCACAATCACAGCAGGAATTTTCTCTCTAAAAATCTATTTGGTCTGAAGAAAAAACACAACATGAGGAAGAGTGACGGCTGCAGTGAAGCATTAGCATACTGCACACAAAAGAAGACTACATTGGACTAATTTATTCTTAATTATTCTGATTTATTCTTTATTCCAATTCCTTGGCACATGAAACCCACCTCGGGGGCGTTGCCAGGGAAGTGTAGCCCCCCGAGGTCCTGGACCCACACGTAGGGATGGCCCAGCTCACCCACGGAGTCGGCGAAGGTCGCGATCCTAGCGGGGCAGGAGGGGGAGGAGGGGGAGGGCCTGTTAACCTGTCACTCAACACACATGACCTGGAACCACGACAACGCATCACAACAGAGAGGATGAGCAGTCAAACAAGGTTCAACCACAGCCTATGATGCGTTTGAATTGTGTTTGATTGTTAGGCCAACAGCCCCAGCGATGGTTTCCACTCCAGCGTACAGACGTCCAGCTTGTCGTCGCGCTACAAAGCGCTTCGTGTCCTCACCCGACTTTATCGAACTGGTAGCGGTTGGAGGGGTTGGGTGTTTCCTGTCCTCGGTCGTTGTTGTACAGGCAGTTGAGCAGCGTCTCGGGGTTCAACAGCTCCCTGGCAGGGGAGAGCAATCGATAGGATCATTAGACTCACTGTAGCGACACATGAACAGTGACAACAACACACACACGCGCTCGCGATACACACCCAGCACTGATGGCGGTGGTCAGGTCTGTGCTCGTGGACACCTTGGTCTTCACAGTCATGATGTTGAGGTTGATCAGGTAGAAGAAGTAGAGATGGAGAACGCTGCCGTCTGCAGACACAGAACACCAGGTTCAGGTTGCTGGTTTCACCACCTTCTACTACCGTCCTCATCGATGGTCCCTTATCTAGCGCTGCTATGGTTACACCAGGGTGGAGGGAGACGGTGTGGTGGTGGGGAGGTCGTATCGACAGCATCCTCTCCCCCCCTCTGCGGCTACAGTGTGAACCCAGTGATACCCTGCCACTCAGGCGTGGCCTGGCTGCAGCAGCGCTGCTCGCACTGCAGTACACAACAACAACAACAACAACAACAACAACAACAACAACACCCTGGCTCTAGGCCGCTGCGCTGAAGGACACCTGAGGGATGTGGTGATAATGGAAACACCACAGGAGAAAGGAGCCGTGAGAGATCGGCCTTGCAGACTCACTGCTGCAAGTCTCTCTCTCTCTCTCTCTGCAATGCAGATCCCTTGTAACCCGCCACGACCCCCCAGGGCCAGCAGGGGGCGGCGGCGAGGCAGACGAGTCATAACATCAATAACGGACACCTGATCTGACCGACGGACGACTACAGTAAACATGTATGGCAGCACTTTGGGGACGCCGGCGGGCGTTTAAGTGAACGCTGATGGACTGCGTTGGCCTAATGGACGCACGCGTGTCTATTAATACAGAAACCAACGGAGGGCTTCATTTATCACGCCAGACGCACGCCCTCCGTCCCATTAGCAGGGGTCACTGCATGCACCGCGCGTGTGTGCGTGTGTGTGCGTGCGCGTGCGTGTGTGTGTGCGTGTGCACCTTTACAGTTGAGGTCGAGGCAAAGGGAGAGAGGATGTCTCTTCAGCATCTCCCGTCGTTTATCGTCCAGCTGGCAGCCTGTGGTCGGCCGTCTCCTCTTCTGGGGAAGGACAAGACGACAACATGAGGGATTAATATAGGAAAGCAGAACTGCAGAACGCTGGTTCAGCATCGCAGCAAAATCAGACTCTGGTATCAGCAGAGATGCTCCTCAGCTTTCAGCTGCTCCCAGCAAAACCTCCGGAGCTGATCAGTGGTTAATACTACGGTTACAAACAGGACCAAGAGGCTGTTATTAGGGAGAGGTGGACGGAGTGAGACAAGGACGTGTCCAAGTGGTCCAACGCTTCATCAACACATCTGTAATTAACCCAGACGGGGACGGAGGGCGAGAGATAAAGGGAGCAGGCGGACCCAAGAGGAGACGGGACAAGAGCTGCGGTCTGGCAGCGCGCTGGACAGCCAGAGACGGGGTCTGGTTACAGACCCCCAGACATCCTTGCAGGAAGCCATCGATGGGTGAGCAGCCCTCCCCCAAGCCCCAGGGGGAGGTGGGGGAGACAACTGAACCGTCTGACCCCCGCCGGTGTGTGTGTGTGTTCTATTTATGAGTTATTGATGAGAAATCCATTCAGAAATAACCCTGAAGGGGACGCCTGCAGCAGTATGCGGGGAGGACACAGAGAGTTTAGCGTCCAGATAATCACCGTTTTCTCCTGCTCCTCCTCTGCGTCGGAATCACTCTCATCATCTGGACAGAGAAACATACGCTCAGCAAACACACTAAAACAACAAATACACACACAAACCGAACACTATGAACACATGTATTCATGGGAAAACATCTCCAACCCAAACATTGCTATACGTGCGTCTCAGTACCCTGGGAGTCCTCCGGAGGTTTGGACAGAGCCTTGGCCTCGTCCACATCCCCACTGATGGACACACTCAGGTTCTTGTCTGAAACGCAACATGAATACTGTAAGTCTTTGGTCATTCAGAACAGCTCAAGGTCATACATGGGCTGCAAGGTCTACGTACCACAGGCCTGTCCGTAGGCCTTGGCCTGGACGAACAGCACGTAGAGGGCAGGAGGGAGGTGGCGGGCCACCTCAGTCTGCTTCTGAGTCTGCTCAAAGGGCATGGAGAGGTACTGCTGCACTGGGAGAGAAGCCTGTAGGGCCGGGGGGGAGGTGTTACCAAGGGCATGGAGAGGTACTGCTGCACTGGGAGAGAGGCCAGTAGGGCCGGGGGGGAGGTGTTACCAAGGGCATGGAGAGGTACTGCTGCACTGGGAGAGAGGCCAGTAGGGCCGGGGGGGAGGTGTTACCAAGGGCATGGAGAGGTACTGCTGCACTGGGAGAGAGGCCAGTAGGGCCGGGGGGGAGGTGTTACCAAGGGCATGGAGAGGTACTGCTGCACTGGGAGAGAGGCCAGTAGGGCCGGGGGGGAGGTGTTACCAAGGGCATGGAGAGGTACTGCTGCACTGGGAGAGAGCAAATTCGCCTGAGCGAATTTGAGTCGACTGGGAATGATGACTGGACTCACATTTCAGGGTACATTCCTGCACTATCCCTTCTTCTCAGAAGCACTTCTCCCTCCACTAAACATGTTTTGTGTGAAACCCGGTCTATGTTCTGCGTACCTGCATGATGGCGTTGAGTCCGGGCTGGAGGCTGCTCAGGTGCTCCTTCTTCACCTCGATGCTCTTCTGGATCTTCTCCTTCGTGGTCTGAGACTCACTGTATTTTTCGGCCAACCTTCACAAGGACACACCAACGTAGAATTTCTGCTGTTACTTCATTGACGAAAACAAACACTAGAGGACAGACACACAACCTGTATTGGGAGTGGCTATGAATAAACGTTTTGACTAAATGACTAAATGTAAACGACATGAAGATGGACACTGAGACGGTCATGAATTATAAAAGATATTGCTTAACATATACAGGCTGGGTGATTAGGAAAAATGTATAACCACGATAACTATTGATAAATATCCCGATGTGTGTGTGTGTGTGCGTGTGTTACCTCTTCCTCTGTTCCAGCTCCCAGTCCAGCCGGGCCAGTGTCAGCTGGTGCGGGTCTTCCTTTGTGAGCAGAGGTCTGGAGATCTCCTCGGGGGCCTCCTCGTAAAACTGGCTCTCGCTCACTAGGTCGATCTCCTCATGCTTAGACCTGGTCGGGCGAAACATTCAGTTTCAGAGAACTTCATCACTTCATTAACCCTTAAATCGTTCAAGAAAGAATGGAAAAGTTAAATCAGTCAAATAAACTAAGAAAAGGAAATTATGTAAACACAAAAATACAGTCAGGATTCAGGAATACAAAGAGAGACAGACACACACACACACACACACACACACACACACAAATGTACATAAAACAAAGTTCACACAAAACATATCCAAATATAACCAGTTAATAAGTATACTCACTTGAACTCCAAACACTTGCCGATCTCCTTCTGCAGGTGCATCACTTCATACAGAAGGTTCTGCAGCTGGAGGTGCAACACGTCCACCTTTTGCTTTGCCTGAAAGCACAACAAAACAACAACAACAAGTTGTGAAGCTGACACCGTGTCACATGCCATGGTCCGCACCAGCGGTCCGGACCCACGCCTCACCTCGTGTGTCTGGTCTCGACCCTTCTTCAGGCGCATGTGAGCCAAGCGATTCAGCTTCTTCAGATTCATGAAGTGGATGCAGCTCTGGAGACGTCGCTGCTCCAGATCAGCAGACTGCAACCAGAAGACCAGTCGTTAGCTTCATGAGGACACCTGGAGATACTCATCTCATATATATATACATACATACATATATATATGGGTGTGGGTATTCTAGAGTGTTCCTCTCACCCCTTCTTTAGTGCCACCAGCCTTCAACTCTTGGATCTCCCCCATGAGTGTGGCCAAACTCTCGCAGGTCTGCTTGTACTGCTGGTAGTCCTGTTCAGGATCCCTCCCGTCCAGCTCCAACTCCTCACTATAGACGTGAGCATCCTACACACACAAACAAACAGGGGACACATCAGTACCTGCACGACACGTCAGCCTGTCATTCTCGGTTACATTTTAATGTCAATCTCCCGTAAATGCCAGCTTTCCATCTCAAGTCCCGCATGTGGGATTAACCGTAGAGGTGTGTTCTCACTGAAGCTTCAGTCAGTCGAGGTGTTACCTGCTGGTCTCCTTCTCCACGGCCCCTCTTCGTCTCAGGGGTGCCGCCCTCAGCGCGGAGGACCTTCGCCTTCCGCTTCTTCAGGGCGTCGGAGGACATGACAGACCGACTGGAATAAAACAACAGTGTTAGAAGTGGTCGATGTGAGAGTAAACAGCGGCGTAAACGTGTCCATTGAAGCCGCTTCAGCCGCTGTAAGGCTAACTAGCTTTTAGCCAGTGTGACTTGCTGCTTAGCATAGCTAAAGAACATTTTCTGAATGACTGATGAATTAAGTACATTGATAGATAAACTAACCTGTGAGGAAAACAAATGAATAATGTGCAAAATATTTTAAAAGCATAAACTAGCTTCGCGCAACAGCTAAGCTAGCAACACAATGCTTACGGAAGCTTCATAGTACCAAAAGTTTCCCGGACGAAAACTGTCAAGCAAACCGCCTTTACTGCCCCCTACAGGAACCCCCGAGTACTGCCCCCTACAGGAACCCCCGAGTACTGCCCCCTACAGGAACCCCCGAGTACTGCCCCCTACAGGAACCCCCGAGTACTGCCCCCTACAGGAACCCCCGAGTACTGCCCCCCACAGGAACCCTACGGTAGAAAGGAATACAAAATGTTTCACTGGTCTAAAAGTGTTTTGTAGAAAACAGTCAGGCACATTATGTCAAACCTTTTTAATCATGGAGCAAAACATTTAGTCTCTTAAAAACAAATGTCACATCTTTCAACGTATTATCCGAAAAGAACAACTTTTTTGTTTGTTAATCTCAAAATAAACTATACATTACATTACAAGTTATAAGAAAAGACATTGCACATAACAATAAGGTCCATTACGTGGATGGTTGTCACTTGGCCATGTCGATCAGGCTCTGTAATGACGTGGGTACCCAAGTCTTTTCTCCCTGTACAAACACCACGCCTCTGTCTATGTAGACCACGATGCGGCCAAACGTGTACAGCTGTTTGCCCTCGAAGCGCTTGGCCACCAGGGGCATGAACACGATGTTGTTCTCCTCTGCCTTGGCCTGGATCAGGTCTTTGAAGTTGGTGGGCAGGCCGGCGCTGACCCCCCGCTGGGCCACGCTCTCTGCCTCGCGACGCTCCTGGAGAGCCTCGTACTGGAAGTCCTTCCGTCTCTCCGTCTGGGTGAGGTACGCAATGTTCTCCCTGGCCCCGGGCTGCATGTACCCACCTGGCGGGGAGGGAACAGGAGAGAGGGGTTGTGTAAGGTTAGTGTGGGTTCAGCTGACTGCTGTGTATAGTTAGTGTGGGTTCAGCTGACCGCTGTGTATAGTCAGTGTGGGTTCAGCTGACTGCTGTGTATAGTTAGTGTGGGTTCAGCTGACCGCTGTGTATAGTTAGTGTGGGTTCTCCAGCCACACGTACCGACGCCCGAGGCTACTGCGCGGTTCATAATGTCCAGCGCCTCGTTGAACTTGTCCTTGATGAGCAGCTGGGCCAACAGAGTGTCACTGAACATGGTCTTCCACCCCAGGTACCACTTGGTGATCTCCTCATAGTTGGGACTGTTGCTCAGCCACGAACACAAGACCTGGGAGACGAGTCATGACAACAACTGTGCATTAAAACAAGAAACTACTTCTCTAATCTGTGGCCACTCAACGTGCTTTACGATGAGCACTAACATTCAACCATTCATACACGCATGAATACACCGCAGTGTCAACCATGCGAGGGAACAGCCAGCTCACAGCAGTTAGGGTGAGGTGCCTTGCCTGGTCACCTGGACACAGCTAGGAGGAACCGGGGATCGAACCAGCAACCTTCCAGTTGCCAGATGCCTCCTGAGCTACAGCTACACGATAATAACGGTCATCTAAAGCACCATCGTATGTGTATACCATGTATACCATATGCGTGTTCACTAACCTGTAGCCACTTGGGGAAGAAGTTTTTGTCCAACAAGGACATGAGGCTGGAGAGGGACAGCATGCTCTCCCAGTCCATCACCCAGTGGAACGGGTCCATCTGCTGCTGGTGTGGATTGATGACCAGGTCCCCGAGACACAGGGCTGTAAAGGACATGCATCAGGAGACATGTGAGACACAGGGTAGCTGAGGGACACGCATCAGGGGACAAATACTAAATATTTGACACCATTATCATTGGAATCCCTGTCCTAGACGCATCAGGTATACTAATGTTTCTCTAATGTTGAGCACACCTAGCTTGGGGAGGATGTTCTTCACCATGAAGGCCTCCCAGGCGCCCGGCGAGAACACGTCCTTCCAGGGCTGCAGGATGAGCCGGGCGGACGTGTCGCTGGGGTGCCAACGCTGGAGGGCGTTGGCCAGCTTGCTGCGGATGGGCGGGTAGAGAGGCTCCAGGCGGGACTGGAGCAGAGGCAGCCACGGGTGGATCCAGGAGTGGATGGGCACCGTGTCGGTCAGCGGGTTCCAGCTGTCCACCTGAAGTCACATGTCATCATACACAGGTGATTTAATTAACTAAAATCACACCCACCCACACGGACTTTAAGAAGCTAAGAGATCCCAAGAGATCTGGGAGACATGGACATGGACGCTGAGTGACGGAGTGGTGCGCTGTCTCGCCTCTCTCTGGAGCCGGGGTAAGATCAGCTGCTCCAGCAGGTGGTCCAGGATCCACCCAGGGAGCAGAGGACCCCAGACTTCTATACAGTCCACCATGGGCCCCACGGCGCGGGGCTGCCAGCCCGACACCGAGGAGCGCATCACGGGGATCCACACTTCCCACAGCAGTCTGGAGACAGAGGTGGACGTAGAATACGTTCAATCTCATAATAGACACAACGTGCAGACACACATGTTCACGTATGTTCACGTATGTCCCCCACATACCTGTGATAAGGATCCATGTTGGCATCAGGGGTGCTGGAGTGGAGCTGCCTGGACTCCAGCAGCGCTCTCCACTGACCCACCTCTTCTAGACCATAAGTGCTGTCCTACCACACCAAAAACAACGAGACAGCGATGAGTCAACCATGTCTTAGGATTAAAACGGGAACCCGTCTGCTTCATGCACGGCCTGCAACATCAACTCTCTGCAAAGAATCACAGAAAGGTTGGACCACTGATGTCACGGGTCCAGGATTAGTACGAGTGTGACGGTTCCCCTTTAAGAGAAGGCATAGGCTGTGATCTACATTTAGTCAATTAGAAGACATGTCTGTCCAAAGAGACAAGTTAAGCTGAGGACAAAATAACATTTAGTAACATATCATAACAATGTTAATAGCTTTAAGACCACGTACCTTCAGAGGGTCCCAGGTACGCAGTTTCTCTTTCAGCAGAGGGTACACGACGGCCACGGCCAGGTCTGCCAACCCCATCGTCTTGTACTCTTCATAGTAATCTCTCTGGAGAGTCTCAAATATCCCAGCGCACTCCTACAGCAAGAGGAACGCACTGGCATTGTTCACTAAATACATTGACATTTGAGTGTATATTAATACAACGTACATTAATATAACATATATTAATACAACGTACCTGCAGGCTGGGGCCCTCCCCGGGTGCGGTCTCCCCAGACTGGAAGCGCTCTACCAGCTCCAACACAGCCTCCATCCTCTGGATGGTGTCCTGCTCCACCTCCAGTCTGCTCTGCAGGGCGGACGACTCGTGGCTCAGGGTCACCACGATGTCCTTCTCGTGCTGCAGACGCCTGGCAGACTGCAGCCGGGAAGGGAGGGAGGGAGAGAGAGAGAGAGAGAGAGAGAGAGGGAGGGAGAGAGAGAACGAGAGGTTTAATCGAAGGAAGGCAAACAGAAAACACAAGGGGACAACAACAGAGCGATCTAGAGTTGACGAGTACCTGCAAGATGTCCTGCTCTGTGAGGTCTATGAGCAGCTGCAGGTTGTGCTCCAGCTCCGGGAGGGTGAAACCTGACGGCTTCTGGTCTCTGCTGGGCGGAGCCTCGTCCGGGACGCTGTGCTTGTTGGTCATCTGACTGTAGCTGTAATACACCTTCTGCTCCCTGCCCGTCATGTCGATCACCTACCAGGGAGCGGAGAAGATGGACAATTCACACATAGAACAGATCACACCAGCAAAGAATGAAAGCACAGCCGCGGGCAGTCAGCGTTCGGGTCTGAACCCACCTTGACCTGCGCCAGCTCTCCGGCGGGCGTCTGCGCGCTCCGGCTGGCCAGCTTGCCTTTGGCCTTCAGCTCGTCCACCGTCCTGTAGGAGTACTTGGGCTTCTTCTTCCCAGCAGGGTCCCTGCGCCACTGGCCCAGCTCCTTCTGGAACTCCTGCTCAGACAGTGGAAGGCGAGCGGTAGTCGTTTAGCTTTTATCCAGAGACTGACAAGTGAGCTGCAGAGCAGCCACAGGAATCAGAAAAGTGAGGTTGAAAAACAAATCTAAATAAGACTCTTCCAGGCTCCTACCTTCTCTTCCTCTTCCTCCGAGTCGACCTTGGGGAAGTCCTTCAGGCTCTGCTGGGTGCGCTCGTTGCCGTAGGCGCCCACAGCTCCCTTGCCCTTCCGCACCTTGGCCTCGATGGGGTTTATAATACCTACAGCACACAGGTCAGGTGTTATCAGCTGCTGTTTCTACGTCTAAACGGGTACCTCACAGAACACACGCACCTTGAGCATTCTTTCCCAGGCCTTTCCCAGGTTGGTAGCCCATCTTCTGCAGGAGCTTCTGTCCGATCCCCTTGGTGTGCTTCTCCCAGGTCCCGATGTCTTGTCCCGTTCGCACGCCACCAGCAAACCTTTGGGATTGGTTCCCACGGAAATGTCCTCCCTAGAAAAAGAGTCAGGTTTTATTGAGGCCAATGAATGAAACAATTGAATAGGATATAGATAGGATATTTAAGAAAAGAGGGAATTATTAAAGAACAAAGAATACTGTCTTGTTTTGTACGACTGCATACTTCCATCACCAATCACAACTCTACCTCTAACTAGCCTATCAAATGAAAGTAATGACTCTTGTAGGTAAAACATATTAGGCTACATGTTTATGCATACAGGTGAATTTTACAAATACCGTCTGAAGTTTTTTAGGTGCAGCAGCGCGAGAAGGTGGAGGAGGAGGGGCAGCAGAACCACCATCATCCGAGTCATCCGAGTCCTCGGTGCCTTTCTGCAGTTTCTTCTCCTCTGTAGCACTCTTACGCAGACCGGCACTTATAAAGTTCACCGGGGCCGTGTAGTCCTTCGACCTGACAAGTAAACACATGCTATTGGAACCAACTCATGATGGATTGTGGTTACAGTAGGATGTAATTGTATGTATATGTCAATTTTGGGGATATGTATGCATACTTTGTTCTATGTTTCATGTTCATTTTATAGTCTCTATTTATATTTCTAGTTGAGCAGACAGGCGCAATTTCCATTATTGATATACGCAGAATACACAGTATAAATGTTATCCTGATATACGCAGAATACACAGTATTAATGTTATCCTGCGTTCCTACGGAGCAGTGTGCATTACCTGGTCAAGCCATGAGGGATGTGATGACGGGTGACAGCGTGACTTACTTCTTGCCTCCAAAGCTCGGCCTCTCGTCCTCATCCGAGTCTCTGTCCGCCCAGATGCCGTAGGTCGCCTGGTCCTTGGTCTGCCGGTGTCGGCGGCGCTCCGGGTTGAACTCGTTGGCCAAGTCCCAGTCCGTGACCTCGAAGCTCTCCATCTCCACCCCATCCTCCTCTTCGTCCCTTCGACCGTACAAGTGGGACATGGACATGTCTGGATATCCTGCACATGGGACATTACAAGGTGTTATTCGAGCACATGATGAGAGCAAATACATCACGTTAGGCTGTGAAATGCTGGAATTATATACGCATATGCATTTTCCGTCATTGGTACAGAGTAAATGTTTAATAACATCGTAATGAAAGTAAATAACCGAGTACATCTGGTCGAGAAACATCAACATCTCATGGTTAACACATGGTAAATGTGGCGGAAACAGGGAACATTTGGACATCATTGCGCACCAGAAGCTGAAAATAAACGAAAGAGTAGTCAAACATTATTCACCTGATTACTCGCCTTATCCGGGATATAAAGTTATTTATTTATCCCTTCACAGAATAAAGACTGCGCTAGTTGTCGTCGCTAACACGAAACTAACACAAACACTTCCTGTTGATGTCTCGGGAACCGGAAGTATAAAATATGTGCTACCCTGAAAGCAGTCCTACAAGAAGTTATGGCCACGGTTCCCCTCTGTCGCTTAACATGTGCACCCATGACAAGTACAGGTCTGATTTCATTTGACTGTATTAGAAGATATGTCTGAAGAGGCGGAGGAGTGGCAAGTGGCCCGGAGGAGGAAGGGAACATCGCGGAGGTCCAAGGCGCACAATGCAAGTCCAACCTGTCAGGATCATGGATGTGGTCAGGATGAGTTCAACACCAAGAAAACCCTTCTGCGGATAAGAGAAACTATGTGAGTGTGACAAATGTAGAAACATAAAGATTATCTAATGTGCCCACATTCCTCCATGTACTTCCACCATAAGCCCATGGAATAATGTCCCCCTCTCCTGTAGGTCTGAGTTGAAATGTGAAGACTTTTGCCTTGATTGGAAAAGTGAGTACCAAGATGAAGTCAGTTTTCCTGAAAATACAAGTACATCATCCTCCGTCAAATTCATCTGAATGCTGTATACATAATTGACACTGAACCCTTCTCCTCAGAGCTCCTGTCATGTGCCTCGGCACCTTCACCAGACGATGGGGCTCCTGAGTCACCTGTGGAGCAGCAGGAGAAAACCAGCGCTGGCACAACAGACCCCGGGCTGGAGTGTGTTTGTTATGGCCTGGGCTCCTTCTCATCCTGCATTGCAGCTCGCTATCAGTTGGCCATGCTGCTACTCTTGCTTGAGACTATGCAGGTCAGATCATGCTTATAGTCTCCACAAGTACCCCCCTGGAGCCTTCCCCTGGTTGGGAACCACCAGGTGTGTTTTAATCAGTGCTGTAACATGAATGGTGAAACCGGTTTGAAGGGCAACATGTCATGTTACCCATCTCCCTCTAGATCCCCCCCCGGCTCTGCTGTGTGTTTGACCCGGTGTTCTCGGCAGGAGAGCGAGGTGTGCTGCGAGAACTGGATCTCACTGTTCTTACTGAGAACGAGGTACACCTAGAACAGCATAACCCTAACTCTAGTGTTGAACATACATGCAGTTACATGCTGTTCATAACATTAGTACATATTAAGTATGTGGTGGTACATTGCTTATTACACAGTATGTGTATAATAATAATAATAATAATAATAATAACTTGTGCTCAGGAGGGGAAGCGGTTGACGAAGAAGCCCACCATCTTCTATCTGATGCATTGTGGGAAAGGGCTTTATAACAACTTGCTGTGGAGGAACTGGAAGAGAGAAACGTTACCTCTGCTGACTATCATAGGAAACAGCTTCTCTGGCATCCAGGACAGGTGTGTACACTACAGCCGTAAACAGTATGCGGGTAGTCAAGGCAGAAGTTGGGGATATATGAACTGACCAGGGGCGACAGTAGCTCAGGAGGAAGACTGGATCATCTGGCAACCGGAAGGTTGCTGGTTTGATCCCCAAACAAGCTCTCCCTGAGCAAGACACCCAACCCTAACTGTCCTAACTGTACCATCCTGCTTTGTGGTCTCCAATTAGAATGATCGAGAGGGAGTTTCAGCGAGACTACGGCTACATCGCCCAGGCTGTGGCTGTGTGTGAGGAGAGACGGCTGCCCTGTCCCCCTCGTCTGCTGGACGTTTTCAACGACACAGCGATCATCACATTCCCCCCCAGTGGCCTCAGCAAACTCCCACAATCCACCTGGGCAGACCCAGCCGAACCGCGGTACGAGCACTGCCCCGATCTGGAGATCATACTGAGAGGCACCCAGAGCTGACGGACGAGCTCTGGGTTTGATGTGCTGAAATGAGCAGAGAATGGACTCTTAATGTGTGGCTGCATTAGTCCAATAGCTCTGTGAAGTTGTTTTATTTAATGTACATGTGGTGTGTGGCTTGTTTAAAGTCAGGCTGACTAGACTAGACTAGACTAGACTGTCAATCAAGGCACAGGTGAAACCAGCCACCACCACCACCACACTGGAGGGGAAGCCTCAAGGTGGTGTGTAGGAAAAGAGAATTGCTCCAGTACATTAAACTCAATGTTTACACTCAGGTTGTTTAACAAAATGTTTTTGTTCTTCAAGTATGTATGTGTGATTTATTTAGTAGAGAGTACCAAGACTACAGGCTAAAAGAAAATCCATTATTTTTATTCAACAGCAAAATGTTTATTATTGAAATAAAAGTGAATCCCTCTCCCCATGTAACCTATTCTGTCCCATCGTCGTCAAGCAGTCGGGGAGAAAACACTCCCACTCTCCACGTCTCTGAACCAAATGAAGTCCTTTTTACTCTCGAGTCAACCCAGAGACATTCTGTAAAAGGTTTAATATTGATGTGGGGGAACCCAGCGCTCTGTGCCGCGTGTTCTTCTCACTCATCAGTGACCCCATTGACTGCAACACCGTTGTCTGCTCCTCCGTTGAGGAGGACAGCGTTGTCTACCGTTTCGTTGGCTTTGGTGGATTTTGCGTTGACCTCCACAAAGCGCTCTTCCTCAAGGGCAGCGTGGTCGTCGTCATGGACTCCATTCACACCATTGGTCTCCTCGTGTGAGCCGGGCTCCTCCGCCTCATCTTCTCCATTCAACGTCACCTCAGATGTTTCAACCGTCTCGCCCGTTTCGGGTTGTTTCTCATCCGCTACGAGGAGTTCGGTGTCCTGTCCTGTGGACCCCACGACGTCTGCGCTTCCATTCACGGTTCCTTGGAGCTCAACGTCTGGCAGTCCTTGTTCACTCTCTGGTTCACTTGGACTTGGGTCAGAGGGCTCCTCTGTGTGACCGTTGACGGCTACACCAGGAGAGTTCTCCTCGGCTGGCGGGTTCTCCTCGGCTGGCGGGTTCTCCTCGGCTGGCGGGTTCTCCTGGCCTCCGCTGAGCTGACTCTCTTCAGGACCATCACCGTTCTCCAGGGACGCTCCTGCTTCTCCTTCCTTAGCAGGTGTTTTCTCTCCTTCCCTCTTATTCTTGGAGCTGACCAGTCGCTCGTTGATAATCTTCACTTTCTCTGTGGCTTCTGCCAGCTTCATCTCCCAAAACTTCTTCTTGAATTCCTGGAGCCTATCACTAACAATCAAGACAAACGTCACTGAACAAGACGGCGGTTTGTTCTTCAGAGTATCGCTAGCGTTGCGATACTCATCCGAGCTAACAAAACACCACCATGTTGTATTCTGTGTGTAGTTAATAGTGTAGTGTGTGCGGTTAATGCTCACCTTTGTGCGTTCTTCCTGATTCCTGTGAGCAGAACCAGCTGGTCCACAACGGTTTCGGAGGAGGGGTTCAGGCACTGTGGGGAGGATTAGTGCAGGAGTGTCAACACCAAACACTTTCTTCTTGCATTTAAAAACCACTCCGGTTTTATTGGCTGAAGCAGCCGACGTCTCACCTCAACGCTCTGCTCCGTCTGGTCGGAGGCCGCCTGTCTGAGGCTGCGCTCCACTTTCACGGCCTGCTGGGTGATGGTGCGCAGGAACTCTGAGCTGCAACGTGTCTGTTTGTGATCCTCACCGAACTGGAAGACAACACAACTATGAGCACAACGCTAACCGACAAGACGGCCATCTTGCCCCCGAGGGCAGCAGTACTGACCATGGCAGAGTAGGCCGCCTGGGCCTCCTTCTCGTGGGTCATGGCAGAGCGGTAGTCCCCCTTACTGCACAGCCACTGGGCCAGCAGGTGCTGACTGGATCCAGGGAAACACAACGGGACACAAAGTACTTGAGTGACAGAGACCACAGGGGCTTTTAGCCCATCCAAGTAAAACAATAGACAACACTGTTCCTTTGTTAAAGGTGCTGTCGGGAAGATTTAAGGTGTAATTAGTTACAAATGGCACAGCCACCCGTCAGCTATTACTGAGTGAAATGCACTGTTCAAATATCTTTATCATTTCTGACCAATCAGGGCATCTCTTCCCTGATTGGTTCAGGGAATCCATCTTGCCTGTCAATCACAGGTGCGTTAAATGCAAGGGGAGAGAGGGAGCAGAGAGGATGTTCCTGCTCTCTTCCACTCTTCCCCAACACTGCGTGTTGATTCTAAATGTTTCAGTTACTTGAACGCTGTGTGGATGTCCGTGGGGCCGAAGAAGGACATGTTGAGCTTCAGGCCGTTCTCCAGGTACTGTCCTGCTTGGTCCCCTGGCAGCAGCAGCCCAAGACAGCTCTGTGGGAGACAGAACCGGGCCGCTCAGCAATACAACATAAAACCCACGCAGTCCCAAAGCCATTGAAGGAACATATCAAAGGAGTTCTCTGCACATCTCTCTGAAACCCAAACACACACACGCACCGGTACTGCTAGCGGCTAATCAGGCTAATGAGGGGATTGGGAGCATGTTGCGCCTTTTGTGTAAACAGAGGAGGTTTGGAATCTAGAGTCTAGATTGTACAATCCAGATATTTGTCTTGTGTAAACAAGGCCAAGGTGTCGTAATAAAGACCAAGATGATGTAGAGTAGCTGTGGACCTACATCCAGTGTGGCCATGTAGGGGTGGTCCTCTCCGTGGACGGTCAGCAGTAAGTGTCGAGCCCTGAGGAGACACTTCTGCGCCAGAGCGTTCTCTCCCCCAGCGCTCATGTACACGGCCAGCAGGGCCTACACCCGCAACAGGACACATGAACACAGTTGAACACACTGTTGAACACACAGTTGAACACACAGTCGAACACACAGTTGAACACACAGTTGAACACACTGTTGAACACACTGTTGAACACACAGTTGAACACACAGTTGAACACACAGTTGAACAACCAGGTGGTGCCGATGCTGCGGCTGGCAAGCCTACTCACATATTGTTGGATGGTGTTGGGATGGTCGAAACCTTCCACTCTCTCGCTGATCATCACCGCTTTGAGCTGGATGCTGCGAGCCTGGACCACAGAGGGGAAATCAGCCAGCCAATCAGATGTCATGGAAGGAAATGTTGATGAGGAGGAATAAGTGTGTGTGTGTGTGTGTGTGTGTGTGTGTGTGTGTGTGTGTGTGTGCGCGTGTGTGATGGGCCTACCTCTGCTGCCTGTCCCTGAATGTAGGTGACCTTGGCCAGCAGGCTGAGGCAGTGGCAGGCCTCTGGGTGCAGCTCGTCACACACTCGTCCAAACAGGTAGGCGGACTCTTTGAGGCGTTCCCGGGCCTGGTCCAACAGACCTTCACAATGTGGAGACAAAACATCCTTAGTCAATGATCATTAGTCTGGCCTTGCAAACCTCCAAAATGTACCATGAAAGACCTAAAGCTCGTCTCCCGGGACCCCAGAGGACCTCGAAGTCCCACCTTTCTCAACGAAGGTCTGTGCAGCTCGGAATGCTTTGGAGGCGTCGCTGGTGGGCATGTGGACGTGTTTGACCAGCGGGAAGATGTTGAGCACGTCGTCCGGTCCGATGGGAGCCTTGCTGTGGCTGTCCAGGCAGTAGTCTCTGAGTCTCAACTGTGACACAACCTTTCATTAGTGTTTCATACATTTATATATTTAAACATAATTATTAGAAATACTTATAAAAGATGGACATAATCTCATTGGTATCTGTAACATGGTTAATATAAGTATATATTAACAATATAACAATACTAAGTAAAAGAGAAATAAAGAGATAAAGTATACAGACATATTTTCAGCATATTATTTTTTATCTCTCTAATTCTAATTCTGGGATTAATAAAGTACTTATTCGTAATAAGTACTTATTCGTAATAAGTACTTATTTGAATGTCACCTGTACTCCCGTCTTGAGACAGAACTCTCTGAGCAGAGACAGCTTCTGCAGTCCGTACTGCTCAACCAGGTGGTTCACACTGGAGCTGAGGAGAGTGTTGGACGTTAGTGATGAAACCACAGGACGTTTGTATGACCTGCTCCTCCTTGTGTGGGCGGCGTACCCCAGAGGCTCTGTGATGTCGTAGGTCTCCAGCGCGTCCTGACACACCAGGCCCCACAGCGCCGGCCCGGTCAGCGAGGTCCACGTCGTGTTCTCAGAGGCTCCAGGGCCTCGGCCACGCCGCTTGGACTTCTTCTTAGGCTCCTCCCCCACGGGGGCGGGCGTGAATTGGGGAACCAATAGGCAGCAGAGGAAGTGACTGACAGCTGCAGACAAGCTCCACACCTCCAAACCCTGCAGGAAGACCAAACCAAGGAGCATATCACGCTTTTAGAGACTCAGCAATAAAATACAAACCATACAAATCAAATATTAATAAAAAGTCCACTAAAACATTTATGAGCATACAGCAAAGCACAGTTATAATCTGTTGAAACCTTTTTATTTTTACAATACCTGGATGAAACTGTTGAATACTCTTCTTGTGGACCGCACCACCATGTCCCCGAGGACCACCCTCTGAAGAAGACAACGAGATGAGACAGAAGGCATTTCAAGATGCATCAGACAACCCTAAAGCGGCTGATTCCAGATGAAACGCGACGTAGTGGGTTATGATCCTGGCCCAGACGTAGGACAAGATGTAAACATGGACTCAGTGCCTTGTATGGGTTAACCGCATGCTAAGTCATGTGTAGTCAGTAACTGGCAGTTACCAGGTACTGGCATGCCAGTCACACATTCTCATCACACCCAGCATTGTAGCCACGGCCCGAAACGGAGAAGTTGGCGAGAAGGTATTTTTTGGGGGTTGTGGGCGGGGACTAGCGGCAACAATAAGACTCACTCACCAGTATATGCCTCAGGCGCTCCTTGTGCTCCGATTGGCTGATGGCTTTGATCACCTGGCCGAGGTAGCGGAGGTTGATGCCTCGGTGGTGCAGCGCTTGCTTCAGGGAGGAGCTGTCCATGGGCACCTCCACCCCCTGCAGGCAGTAGTCCACCTGAGACCAACACACACCTGAGGTCAGCCATGCTTCCAACACACACACACACACCGCATGGAGTCATGAGTCACTGCTCAGACGCTGTCATCCGACGCCAGCGACCTGCCAAGCCTGTCATGTTGTGTCACACGCAGCCCCGCCGTCTCCGCGCTGACAACTGTCCTCGCTCGCTTTTAACAATCACAGCCATCAAAGTTGGGAGCTACAACAAGGCCGGGCATGCGGCGTACAGACAGCTGGGTGGAGGAGGAACCCCATCTGCTTACAGTACAGACAGCTGGGTGGAGGAGGAACCCCATCTGCTTACAAAGTCAGGAATCTGCTGCTTGATGATGAAGGCAGCAGCTTCTCTCAGCAGTCTCTCCTGGAGCTTGATGGCTGCTCGGTCGCCGCTGGGGAAG
>OMNS01029857.1:0-10299 GCA_900303225.1 Laemonema laureysi | reverse complement strand
GGTTGGTTTGACTTAGCCCAATGTTGAGTGCCAGGCTTCAGACAAGCGGATACATTGACTTTTCCTCTGGTCTGAAAGTCTAGGTTACTATGCAATAATTGACAAAAACCACTTAGGATATTATTAGATATATAAGTCATCCGATTCATGTTTGAACCCACTCAGCCTGTTTTCGCTTCAAAGTCATGTTGTATTGACTTTTTTTCCCCGATGTAATTTTTTTATACACTAAGGCTTAGTGCGTTGGATGTATTTCTACATTTACCATTATAATATTTTCATGGTGGTATTAAAGGATATGCAAAACATGTAAATACGGAGGTTTCCCCTTTCTTAGAAGTCATTTTAGACAAGCATGACATGATGGCCTTTGGTCCAAGAATGCAAATTTAAGGTATTTTGTCTCAGAACTTGCCTTCTATCCCCGTTTGGATGTGACACTTTTTATCCTCTTAATATAAAGTTTACTGCTTTGCTTTTACCAGAAATCAGAAAATGTAAGAGAAACGTTGTTCTTATGGCATATTATCCTATTGACAATATCATATCCTATTGCATAGTTTTTCCTCCTTGACTGTAAAACTGGCTAAATCTTTGTAAATATGTGCTAGATTGAAAGTTTTTGATGCTACTGACATAAGTTATGCTTTTGAAAGCCAAATAAAGATCTTTAAATCCTTGGTCTTGCTCATTTCTTGACCCCCACCCCACCCTACATATTATAGGCCTATTTAAATGTAAAGCTAAACAGTTTACATTACAAGGTACCGCTTCTTCCTTCTTCCTACCTGCTGGTAGGCCTATGTGACAATACAAAGGATTTTATAGACAGACACGAAGACACAAAACATGTAATAATAGTTGTACGTCACAATAAAATTATACAAGTTGAATAGGGCTACGCAGGCCTACCTATGCAAACAGAAGCAAACAATTGATGTTGACGTGTGGCCAATGTTTTATAATTATAAACAAACTATCCCAATTACAATAATATTCAAGCGATAAAGCGGGTAATGTGACAAGTACTTTTTTATTATTATTTTTATTCAGAAAGTTAATATGAGAATGAAAAGTTGACGCAAGGGTATGTTCGTCACTCTTCGTCACTTTTGGTAGGGCGGAGTCAAAGGCTTTGTGACGACGGGTTGACAGTCCCTCCCGCCAATTTTAAAAAGAAAAGACTCCAACAACAGCGGGTGCAGTGATACAGCTCGTTAGAGAAGTAGTTTACATTATCTGAAAATGTCTCCCATACCGCCCAAGAGAGTCTGCGCCGATCCGATGAACGACAGTACGGAAAAGAGAATAACTCGAATTTCGATAGAGGGAAATATTGGTAAGTTCAACACGGGGGTTGTAATATGGCTGTTGTATAATAAAGTGGGGAAGTAAATGCTGATAGAAAAACAAAAACAAAACAAACAAATCCTTTCTGTATTATTATCTGTCCTAATTGTCACTATATTTTGTAAACGCACATTTGCATGAGTGATAAATAGGTTGGCCACGGTTCGCTTCACAATGTAATGTCAGAACGACCCCAGAATCGTTTTAATCTACCGTACTTAATGATGCTGAAGGTATTTAGTATTATTTTTCTTGCTATATCTGTGTATTTTATATTATTTAATAAAAAGTTGACAATAAACTTGATCTTCTGTTGAACTTCCGCTGTCCTAGCGGCGGGCAAATCCACATTTGTGCGCCTTTTGGAGCAGCAAAACAAAGAATGGGATGTGGTACCCGAACCCGTCGCCAGGTGGTGCAACGTGCAAACAAAACGAAGTGAATTTGAGGTATTTACGCTTTATCGAATACGTTTCAACCTGTGTTAACAAGATACTTGTGTATTTAAAAAAAAAAAAGCTTTATTATTTTGTTTTTGTGTATCCATATATGTTTATATATGCCCTTAAACAGCGCAGTCTGAACAGTGTATTTGAATTTGATACCTCGGGGGAATTGAACTGTAATTAGAATGCAGCTGCCAAAGTGCACAGCCAGAGCAACAGATGGCCCCACAACGTAGACAGATGAAGTAGTAGTCCTTGGGACCAACATCTCACAAGCCCCACCCGTAACCGCACCCATAGGTAGAATGTATGCTATCTGAATACTTGCTATTTAAGCCCCATGGAAACCACAACACATAGATAATTACTAGTCAAGTAAAATCCTATCTGAATTAGGCCTTGGCAAAACCGTTACTATACATAACCATATAACCTTTATTAAAATTACTTCTAAGTGGGGTTTTTTTAGGAAATAGATTTATGCTGTGAATAAACAAAACTATTTTAAGAACATGTACTTGTTTAGGCTAACACAGCAGAACGTGATCTAAGGAGCTTTAAAAAAAATGGAGGGATCCAACCAACTTCTCGACTCAAGTATTTGTAGTATACACTATATACAAAAAAAGTTTCAAAATCATTTTTTCCACTGTATTGTGTAAGCCATAATCAAAAAGAACATTTTTACTTTCTTGTGCATCTCCAAAAACGAAGGCGCTGAACTCCTCCACAGCTTCTCCTCCTCCCGTCTTCATAAATGCTATCGCTCCCTTGTATAAATACTTGTTGAAGTGTCTGCGAATATAAACAGCTCACTGTGTGTGTTTATTAACAACCATTGCACTGGATGTAAACCGTGCTCGTAAACCCTGCTGCCCGTGTTAAGCAGCTGTTGAACTCGGGGTGGTGGTGGTGGTGGTGGGGGGCTTCAGTTTTAAACACCAACTGTAACTTCAACCGTCCACGTTTGGCCGCTGACCACATCTTGACACCAACTGTAATCTAACCAATCCACTTTTCACACCTCCCCACCTCCCACCCCTCCAGGAGTTGACCACATCTCAGAAGAGTGGAGGAAATGTATTGCAGATGATGTACGAGAAACCGGACCGGTGGGCCTACACCTTCCAGATGTACGCGTGTATGAGCCGAGTGCGCGCCCAGATCAACGCCCTCGGCGGCAAGCTCCGCCAGGCCCAGAACCCCGTGCAGTTCTACGAGCGATCCATCTACAGCGACAGGTGCCACAACCGCTTACTAGGAATGGATATTTTTTTTGCCTACAGCACCTTGTGAATGGAGAGGGCAAAGATAGTGTAGTTATAGGGTGAAGTGTCTTCGAAAAGGCGCCCGGGTTTCGATTCCCCCCCCCCCCTCAAAATGTCTGCAGCCTGCCTTGTGGGCGTCCTTGAGCAAGACGCCCTTAACCCGACGTGGGTCTTAAACGCCCGCGAAAAACCACTTAAAAATGGTATAATGACCGAAAAGGGGACGCTGGGATCATTTGTGTGGGTTTTCTAACGGCGTTCATCTTCTTCACTGAATCACCCCCTTCAGGTACATCTTTGCAGCTAACCTCTATGAGAGCGACTGTCTGAATGAGACGGAGTGGGCCATCTACCAGGACTGGCACGGCTGGCTGCACACCCACTTCGGCAAGCACATTGAGCTGGATGGCATCATATACCTCCAAGCTACTCCTGAGGTATGTTGTTGTTGTTGTTGTTGTTATTATTAGTATGATATTATTATTATTATACAGGCCATCCCTACAGGGTCCTCCCCCTTGGGGTGAGGGACCCCACTTGCGATCGTCGTCCGATTGTTGCGAATATGGATTTGAAAGGTCTCATGAAGGTCCTGTAAATACGAACTGACGAGTGCCTAATGATCTTTATAGCCACAAACAAACCACGACTGGTCATTTGGTGCGGTGCGGATGTTGATTGGGTTGAAACGATGTTTGCGTGGAGAGAAAAGAAATATGGGGTCACAGGCCAGGGCCCAAAAAAGGTTGGGAACTAACCACTGCCCTACACAATACCGCCCGAATAAGAACGAGACGTCCAAGATAACATGTTCATTAAAATCTCTTGGGGATCCCATTATTAATAATTGTGTGTGTGTGTGTGTGCAGAGGTGTATGGAGAGACTGCACCAGCGAGGCCGGGCGGAGGAGCAGGACATTCCCCTGGAGTACTTGGAGAGCCTACACATGAAGCACGAGAGCTGGCTGCAGCACAAGACCATGCGGTGAGCATGGGCCGCAGTAGCGCTTGTATTCTAGCATGCGTGTGTGCGCGCATTGGAGAATATTGAAATAGACGTTGATGAACTTGACTTGACGATTACATGGACCCTTTAACTTAACCTTCCCCTTGATTCTTAATGCTACACATCTATTTAGAAATGACTTTAGAGCTCCAACTCCAATATAGAATTAGTCAGGTCAATTTACCTGAACTCTTTTACTTGCCCTTAATTTGTAACACTTAAAAATATATATTTACAAATTACTTTGGGCTCAAACTCATTGAAGGGTAAGACTGGATGAGAAATGAATCTATCATCAATTTGGGTGATTTGTGGGTTAAATATTTCTTCGTTGTCATTGTTGCCATAACTAAATCTGTCTTCTGGATTTCCTGTTCAACAGAATGGAATTTGAGTATCTCAATAAGGTGCCAATCCTGACGCTGGACGTAAACGAAGACTTTAGAGGCGATAAAGAGAAGCGCACTAACATGGTAGAGAAGGTGAGACAGCCAAACCCATCATTGGAAATTATTGCTCACAATAATATCAATTACCTTATAAAAAATGATACTAATGTGTTGGATCTGTTTTCATTATTTTCTCCAGGTGAAAGAGTTTTTAAGCACGATGTAGAGCAGATTACGGGACCCCTTCAAACCGTTATGTACATGATAATTAAATATTTTGTGTTTTATGTGTTTTAAGTGACTTAAGTGTATACAATATAAATAAAGATGTTTTTAAGTGATATTGTGGGTATGAAATATGTGAATGAATCTTAACAGATAAATCTAGCAGAATATTTAGTTTCTACTCTCAAATGTTGCTACATTGCAAAAATATGTACAAATATTCAGACCATATTTTGTGAGTCCAGTATGTACTCAAATCGACCAACTTCCAGAAGATGGTGCTAGACCTCAAAAAAAGCACAACTTATTTTACCTGGACAAGTACCTTGTGTTCAGGTTAATGTTACTAGAAGAAATAACTACTTCGTGAACAGTTAATAGCGTAATTATTTACCGTATTAAAAACTACAATTGACTAAAGAATGTATTGAGATAATCATATATTGATATGTAAATCCCTGACACTGATGTTGTATGATGAGGTAAATTAACCGGAATTGCTTGATTATTAATTACGATTAATATGACGCGTGTATCGTCTTTTTTCCAACATCTAACCATCTGATTTGGCATAGTGTGAGTCATGACGGTGAAGCGTGAGAACTAATTCAGGTAGACCAGAGGCGCAACTAACTTTTTGACCTCCCCCTTTTACTTGTGGCGTCACGTTGGAGGAGGGATGACACTTTAAATTGGGAAAAATAGACGCGTAGAGCTCAGTCTAGAGTCTCTTCTTATACATTACACATTTCTTTACCATAATTTATCGGACAATGTTGATAGAATATGGGCTGCTGTGTTATACAGCGTATCAGTAGAAGCAAAGAAGGTGTGATATATACTTGCTGAGAGATAGTTTCCTGTGCAGTTTGACAATCTACTTGATCTATGGTTCAATCTAGTACCTACGCGCAACAGCGGTTGACACTTTAGAAATTAAAGTTTAAACAAAGTCAGCCAAACTATTGTACACTAGCTGGCACCGTAGTTTTTGGTCTATCGAGGAGACGGACGGGTGATTTAAAATAGATCATCCAAAGAGAGGACACTTTGACAACATGAGTTCGGACAAAACGAAGTAAGTTTCCAATCGCACCGATATACATTCTACTACAACATCGTGGCATACCATTATGTGTCATATTTGTTTTTGTGGGGTAGTATTCATGACATTAATGTTGTATTCGCTTTGTTCGCACGTGTTTTCTTCTAACAAGATTGAAAGTATACCGTGTTGTCCAGCACTGCTGAGGACGAACATGCTTGCGCGTAATGTAGTTGTAGAAAGCTTTTTGGAGTTGCGTCCTATCTGGATACACACACTATTATACCCGTACGCCTCCTTGTAGAACCATGTGGTTAGTCCGTAGGCTATTCATGTAGTCAAAGACAATGTGTCTTTCAGTAACCATAAAAGAAAACTACTGGCTTCAACCGACCATCTCGCGGCACCACTCGGTGCTACCGTAGCTGTTGCTTCAACGATCGCTAATCTATTTTCCGAGAGCCTGTCAAGACCAATTACGTTGACATTAGGATCCACTGAAAGCCGCAACAAGTGGCCATTCGGTTAAATTAACGTACGACGGGGTATATGTGTGACCTGACCTGCCACGAGTGCAAAGATTTCTCTGGGGAATGCAAACCAAAACCAAACGTAGGCCTACTGCAGGTAGCCTTTACTTGGTGGAACGTCACTAGAATCTATACATAGCTGGCAATTCCCCTTTATCGTCACTCACCAGACATGATTTTGACATTGCATTGCATCGGTTTCTGAAACGTATATTTCACGCAACATGTGCACGACTAGCTGACTCCACGTACGTTTGCACGTTTTGCTGCAGGGCTGCAGATTGCGCAATGGCACGGGTCGTCTGCAAAGACTCGTAGCGTAGCGAATTCACGGAACACTGGGCGTCACTGAACTCTGAAGCAGCTCAAGTGGCAGTGTATAGGCTAGCTAGTACCTGCCTACAGTAAAGGGCCACTGGCCGAAACTAACGTTGTGCGCCTCTTTTAGAATCTCCTGAATAGCTGTAACGAGTGGTCAATGCAACATTTTCACTTTGCTGAGAGTAAACGCCTACAGAAACTGTCCGTGTGTTCTACTGACAACTGTTTGAAAAGACATGCGTCTCACTTGCGCGACTTACTGTCCTCGTCGGAAGAAGAACGTTGTGACTGGAAATGGGAATGTCTTTCCTCATTCTTCCAATTGTTTGTTGTCGGCTACTCCACTTCTTCCCGTCTGTCTATAACTACATCCTGTGTAGTTTCACAAGAGTCCTCTATATACCTTGTAGGACCAAAAAAAATGCGGTTTTGTAACCATAATACAAAAAACCCACATCATTTTGTAATAATTTATTTGCTTCTTTGTGAAAAACGTTTTCAACTTTTCATTCAGGTGTGTTTTAAAGGCTGGATGTGTATATATATATATATATATATATATACTTCTCTTTACATGTTTGTTTTAGATGTGAACACACTGAAACCCCCTTACCACAGAATTCCAGTGTCGTGTTATCTCCAAACAGTCCTGTCAAAAACGCAAACACTAGAGGGTTTATGGGGGTCTTGAGTGAAATGATACCATGAGGGAACCTCATTGGTGAGGCCCCCATTACAGGTGTACATGAGCACTGTCGGTAAGGTGTGTCATCCCTAGATAGGGATGATCCTGACCTACTGAGCATGGCCTCTCACACACCAGAAGGTTTACTTACTTGCTTGGTTTAGTCCCGCCCACCGAGGATGGAATGACGTACGAAAGATCACCGAAGGACCGGCGCCTACCAGGAGACAGGCTTGCGTGGGAAATCCTTACCATGTACTAATTCACATTTCCAAAGTACCAGTGCCTGCAGCAGGTGAGTCGGTTGTCATAGTAACGGAACCAATCAGAGATGAAAGATGTCAACCGCTCTTTGTCACTCAGCCAGCCAGTCACCCCGGTGTGCACTGGTCCAACAAGTTAAATTTTAGGTAATTTTAAGTTTATTTAAGGATATACTGTTGCCCTGAGCCATTGCAATGTTGTTAAACAGTTTAACGTTTTTTTTGTTTTGTTCCTACTTTTTAATTGATCATATATATGTATGTTTTTGAAGTAGATTTCTGTAACTTTCCTCTTCTCATCTAAGATCTAGCTTGAAGTCACACCCTCTTCACAGGCTCACTTTAACCTGTAACATGTCCTCTACACAAGCGATGTGTGAGTGTCCTCTTCTGAACCCTTGCTGCAAAAAAATTCTGTTTCTTTTTGATTTGTGAATATAAATGATCAATTCAATGACTAGAGTACATGTATGTACTTGCAACACACAGCCATATATTTTCAAAACCTTTCTCAAATGTTGCTTCATAAGAACTCTGAAACAGTTTGGAATCTCCAAAATCTGTAAGCACACCATATGACCAGACCAGACCGTACATTTTGGCAATTATTTCAGTGATGATACCGCAAACTGTAGGTAAACTGTAGAGTACTTTTACAAAATCAGTGAGACGTGTATTGGGTATTTAGTAGTCTCACAAATCACACTTTAGATTAATTGAGGCTCAAACTTGGGTGAATGGGGTGTTTCACTTTCTTACACTTCATCTTTGTTTCAACTCATCACTGTGTAGACTGGCCACGGTAGAAATATACTTATTAAATCCCCTTGTGAAAGCTTAGTTTTCTACTGTACAATATCTCCATAACGAAACAAGAATCAAGGATGTAACTCCGCCCCCTTGCAGTTTCTGGTTTCCGGCCCAGACTGAGCCGTCTGTGCCTTCTGATTGGCTATTGCCGATCCAAGCATGGACAGAATCAATTGCCGATTTGGCAGACCTGTCGTATCGCTTTGTGAGAGTTCATGTTAACGCTATAACGAACAAAAAAAGTTTATACATTAATTTAGATTTGCTTGATTTTTGGAACGGACAATTAACTGGTTACCTGACATTGGTAGGGGAGGGAGAGAGAGAGAAAGAGCATTATTTTGCAATGTATAGGTATGTAGATCTTTTAAAAGACATGTTTATGTTGAAATAAATATACCTACCTCCTGCATCCTGGAGGTCAACAAGACTCTTGACTGCAGGGAATGCAGATGAGCTTGCAGCCGTGCTAAGGAAACAAGTTGTTGTGTCCTTCCTGACTTTGTTTATATAGTTTGTGTTCACCCGATCTCTAACTAAACGTCCTGTAACTCGGAAGTTTTGTTTTGTAAATGTTCCCTCTATTGTAGCAGATGATGGGATTTCTGAAAGGTGTCGATCTGTTTTTATTTTATTTATTATTGTTATTTTTTACACTTGGTAATGGAATAAAACAGACAGGGTTCTGTTGTGAGATGCCCCCGATTCACTTTCTATTGGTTGTGTTACATTCATATCTAATCCTCTCATCTCATCAAATGCGACTTCCTCTAGCGGAGTGGAAAGCAGTATTGTAAAGACATTGCCATGTCTGCACTGCACTGTGGTTTAAACCGCTATTATGGAAACCTGTTTCCTTAAAGTTTGCTATGTGCCCAACACATAGCTAGCTGACTCCCCTCCCCCCTCTAAATAACCTTTTTACTGGCAAATATTACGGAAGTAAGGGACGCAAGGAAGTCCGAATTCCTTGAAGTTGTGTCTTTTTAAAAGGATTATTTTAGAGTGGTTTGACTGCTACAGGACAAGGAACTAAACAGCTCATTGTTTTCCGTCAGCCTATACGCTAAAGATGTGCTGTCGAACACGTGAACACGGGCGCGCGGGTGTGTGTGTGTGTGTGTTTGTGTGTTGATGATTGTAATGAAAATTGGGGAGAACTACAAAGGCTGCACACGAACCCAAGTTAAAAAAACAAGTGTCTAGTCAACATCACCGCTATATTATTTGTATTAATCACGTCTTGCTCACTCTTTTATTATTATTATTTTTTCTTTTCTTTTTAGGATGGAGGATGAAGCAGTCCTGGATAGAGGCGCGTCCTTTGTCAAACATGTCTGTGATGAAGAGGAGGTGGAAGGTGAGGTTCTCTCTCTTCTATGGGCTTCAACTAATGCCGGAACCCCCCCGCCCCCCGGAGCTTGTTTGCTCATCCTACTATCTGACCAAGTCTATCGCGCCAATTGCTTCCTGGATACGTTTACTCATTGTTTCCTGTACGCACTTGCAGTGCAGGATGCGATGATGTGAATACGTCTCGTGTCTCGCTGCTGAAGGCATGTCCATTAATCCTTTCGCCATTTTCAGTCTCGTTTCACATTTTTTCTCTTTCCATTTCCCCCCCCGCGAAGGTGTGTTCTGTACCCAACAACACTAGTGGATTGTGTTCTATTGTATTGTGTTCTTCCACTGGCGTTGTGTCACACCGAATCTAGCGGCATCTTTAGATCCACCCAAAACAAGTATTTTGTCAAAGCTCCTTTTAAATGTTATTTATGGTTAATGTTGGTTCGTACTTGCATAGAGGAATCTATTTATATATGATGCGTGATGACTTTTCGATGAATACCACCGTTAACGGCGCGCAATCCCTCAAGCTCTCGTCTCTAGATCCCATGTATCCGCGTCGCCGATTCACCCCGACCACGCCGTGTCACTTCCTGTTGTCGGAGCGACCCCCG
>OMNS01029848.1:0-10006 GCA_900303225.1 Laemonema laureysi | reverse complement strand
TGGAGTGCATGTACATGGCGTGGATCATGTACTCCGCCGTCAGCCACCACAGGACGATCCTGCCCGTCCGGAGCGCCACGTAACGCAAAACGCCGTCCGTGTCGAAGCTTTCCCCGGCGGAGCGCCGCATCTGTGGGGGGGGGGGGGGGGGAGAGAGAGAGAGAGAGAGACAGAGAGAGAGAGAGACAGAGAGAACAGCCATAAGTCGTTTTCCAGTGTATTCGTCTCATGGAGTGAGCTACTGTGGGGGGGTCTGGCTGTATTGTGTCACACAATACGCATGGTGTGGTATTTTGTCATTAAAAAGGAAAACCAAATCCTAAAACAGCTTACTTGGAAAAGTGATGTAGTGCGTTACATAGAGGGGGTGCAACGGATTGATCCTGGCCCAAATCCCCACTTAAATGCACAAAGTTTAAAAAAAACATAGGATAAGAAGTAAATATGGAGAACAATTTCCCTCGATGCGTTAAACGCATTCTATTGCATCAGTTACCCGTTATTGGCCGTTTTGGGTTACCAGGCAACGTCAATCAAACATTCCGGCAACATCATATGCAACACTGAGAGAGCGATAAAGGCAGGACACCTTGAATTACCTGCTGCGTGTAGTCCTTGTAGGTGATAATCGGCCCATTGTAGAACAAGGGATGGTAAAAAGAGTAGGAAAGGAACCAGAAGAGCTGCACTACCCCACCGGGCTCCAGGGGGCGCCAGCAATGCTCCAGGCTGAAGCTGATGATGCGGAGGCCGCAGACAGCGACGCTAAACAGCAGCAGATAGTATTGCTCTTCTGTGTCATACCAGCCTCTCTGTCGGGGGAACATGCCTTCATTACTTCTATTATTAGAGTCCTTTCATTCGCCAGAAGGCATGGGAAAATAAAAGTGCAGAGAGAGAGCATTTTTCGTTCTTTTTTTAATAAAAGAAAAACTGTTAAGTAAAGAGAAGACATTTTATAGGCTTTAAAAGGCCACACCAACCATCGGATACATTAGCCTCTTCCACAATATTCTAGCCAAGGTATATGGATTCTGTTAGGCAGTCAATAGCCAATAAACACAATACATTCAGATAATAAATACTTGAAGCCTGACGAAATAAGCAAAAAGAAAAAAATAATACAGAATCAAAAATAGCATACAGGTAAAACATAAGTAAAACCAAAGTGTTCAGTCTGATATCGTGTTAGTATCTTGCACCATCTTGTGTTCATTTCCGGATATTACAGCCGTGTCACCAACGGCCAACGAACTAATGACCGCACATTTGTACTTCAGGAGAGGAACACAGCATATTTCCATGATTGTAGACTGGCGTCTTTCATATTATCAACCTATATATTGCTTTACTGCAATTGTTTTCTCCAAGATAAAGCCCTGATTCAAATGTGACGTGCCCCACGCGTTTCAGTATCAAACACACGGTTAGATCATGAAATATTGACGTGATCCTTGGAACTGAACGTACACTACAGAGGAGCTATACAGACATCAGTAATTCATGATGTTGTCACCAGCTACAGTGTGTTTTGAAAGCCGCCCATGAAAAATATAACACACACACATACATACATCCATACATAAGTTTCTCCGCCATTGAGAAGCGTTGCTTTTAAGGCACCTGTGATTGACAGGCAAGATAGATTCCCAGAGCCAATCAGGGAAGAGATGCCCTAATTGGTCAAAAATTAGCCTGGAGCGGCCTAAAACCTAAATGACCTCATACAGAGGCAGGCGCAGTCAACTCGAAACAGATATCCTCCCAGCGCATTTCACTCACTAATAGCTGACAGATGGCTAGGCCATTTCTAACAAATTACACTCAAATAACAGCTCTTAAATCTTACTGACAGCACCTTTAAACGTGGACCTTTAAACATTACAGCCCAGTGCTGCAACAAAAGCCAGCAATATATTATAAACCATAAACCATACCGCGCTGTCTCGTTATTGGAAAATAATGTGCGACGGGGGTGGGGATGCGGCCGAGCTGAGTCTGAGGTTGCTTACCCCCACTGAGGAACACCCCGGGACACCCCGTAGTGGTTTATTCCTTACATAATGCACACCCTTGGAACATTACTGACCAATCAGAATGAAGTATTTGACAACGCCGTTAATCAGGTCAAATTAAAATATTCTTCTGTGGCGCTTTGAGCATATTGTTTTAGCGTCGTCACGGAAACATGCAGTCAATAATCGTATTTGACCATTGTTTTTAATGCCGCATTTGTAGCACATTGATTCTGTTAAAAAGGCAGAGGCGTCCCGTTATTGAAAACAAACGCACAACCTTGGGAGGTTATTGACCAATACGGATCAAGTACTTCACAATGCTGTGGTATAATGAAAAATAATGCACACCCTTGGAACGTTATTGACCATTCAGGATCACGTATTTAACAATGCTGTGGTATAGTGAAAGAATAATGCACACCCTTGGAAACATTATTGAGCAGATGTGCGTGTGCGTGGTGCTGATGTACGCGGGCGCTGAGAGGTTTTAGTGTGATCACTGGTTCCAGTAGGGTTCTGGTAGCTTCACATCGCCAGACCATTTTGCAAATGCTTGTTACTCTGGAACTTCTCAGTTAATTTCTGCATAACTCATCCACTGTCAGGCACATCCACAGAGCATGTGTCCAAAATTTGGTGTCATGGACTGGTTTCTGAGTTCTGATTTTTGAAGTTTTCCCAAAACTTTCCATGTCCAAAAAAAATCTATCCAGACAAACCTTATGGGTCCAAGAGGCAATCATACTGTCAAACAAGATCTATATACCAAGTTTCAGAAATGTTCGTCTATTGGAGAGGCAGGACCGCAATTCTATAGCACCCCCTATGGGCAAAGTGGTACCAAACGTTTTGGAGACCTGTTTAACCGGGAATACAAAAGTCGTCAAACAAATTTCAAAACTTTTGAGCAATCAGGGGGCCGAGTTTTAGGCATTACCAAACAACAACAATAAGAAGAAGAAGAAGAATCCCTAGAATAACAATAAGTATCCACAGTTTCACTGCGAATACCTAATAATGTCATGGGGGGCACTGTAACACGACGACCCCTACCTGTATCTTCTGCAGTGGCGGGATGTGGAGGGTGGACAGCGAGAGCAGACTGCAGGCCCAGCACAGGGCCGGCCGACGCAGCTGGGCCACCGTGAAGGACAGGCCCAGGTGGAGCAGCAGCACACACACACCCTTCACCCCTAAGACACCGCCTGCTGCCAGGAGGCCGTACACCAGCAGGACCGTCACTCTGAGCTGTTGGGAGAGTAGTGGGGGGGGGTGCAGGAGATGAAACGGTCATAGTCTAACTAGGGACGTCGCAAAGAAGAGACATTTCGGTACGGATATCGTGGTGCAGCCGTCTCAGTTGCTTACAAATAGTTATCCATACTTTCCATAGGCCGATGCAGGGTCCAAAATTACTTTTAGAATTCATACCTACAGTTGAAAAATAATAATCTGTGTGTACTGTAGCAACCAAGGAATCACATTTGTTGCTAGCTCCTATGTATTTTTAGCGTGTCCATCATGCAGTCAAGAGTGGAGCGACGATGACACAAAGTCACAACACCGATACGCCGTGAAGGAAATGTTCAGAAAGGGCTTTATTGCCATTTATGTTTGCGCATACAAGGATTTGATTTCTGGTATGTTGGCGAGTATAAAACTAAGTGGTGCCGTGACTGTACCACTGCAACGCCCATTGAACAGAACTCAGCAAAGCACACGTGGAAGGGACAGCACACCTTTTAGAATTTAACATTTAGCATTAGCATGCTAGCGGTGATGCCTTTAAATAGGTGTAAAAAAAACGCAATATTCTCCACCTACCTTGGGTATGAAGATGCCCGTGGAGATGGATAGCAAACCATGGCCGGTCAGAGTCCATAGCAGAGACTTCCTGGTCCACTCACTCCAGAAACTCCACTCAAAGTCTGCAGGGTCCTGACAGAGACAACTAACTCCACATTGTGTTCACATAATGTAAATACAAAATAGTAATATTTATATAAATGCCAAGACAGAATGGTTTACATTTATAGCTACTTAGTTACAGTGTACATCAGTTACTTGCCAAGTATTTGGAAGTATTAATATCAGTATCTATTAATATTAGGCCTCCTGTGTACCTAATACAGTTTACACTAAACAGTAAATATTTAGAATTCTTCAGTTGGGCAATAATCAACATAATGTTTTCCATTAGTACGATTTCTAGTTGTAATAATCAAACTCAAAATTCAGAGCAACGTTATAATTAAATGTTATTCCACACTAGTTATTCTATATGCCCTTGAGTATGTTCTGGAACATACCCTCTTAAAGCCTGGAATAAGTCCTGTTTCCAACTGCAAATCTCTCTCCAATCCGGCTTCATGTTCTGGGATAAAAATCAGTTTTTGTTTGTTAGTTGTTGTCGTAATACTGAGGGGGTTCCGATGAACAGCTTTTGGGTGTATTGCCAGATTTTCAAACGTATTATTTTAATCAAATACTTAGTATGCTTTACCCTTGGAGAACCTGTGCAGTTCATAGAAAGAGTACAAATGAGAACCAAGGGAAAGTATCCAGTATATGAGGATCTCTGTCCGTGGCAGAGCTGCCAAACTGCTGCCTACTGATTCAGATGCCATCAAACTGTTGCCAAACCAAGAGTGTACCTATAACACACACACACACACACACACACACACACACACACACACAGTCAGTCAGTCAAGGTACCTATACATACAACAGCGACACATTTGCATTTTCTACCTATGTTCCCTGTGAATATGTCGACAGTATGGCATTGGTCAAATTTGCATTATTTTGTGAGGTGGTAACCTAAGATTAATGTTGTCTTTTCTGAGAAGCACTGCTGATTATGTAAACGAGAGAAGAGATACAACTGTGCAAGGTGAGATTGGGGCAAGGTGATGTTAGTTGGGCTGTCCCGTCTCAGCTTCCTGAAGTACATTCTACGTAACCATCTTTGATCACTAACGGAATGTAACTTCACTTACCTTTCTGAGTGTAATACTCTGCAATACCTGCGTGCTCTGCACTGTTCTTTTCCTAACTTGACCATACTGCAATCGAAGGTTTGCAAACAGCATTAACACCCTAGACAGTACAGTTGTTGACTAACAAATGTAGCACTTGCTTTTTAATGAATGCCCCTACTCAGGAAAAGTGCAGCGTCGGTCGGATGAGAGCCCGGGGCTCTGGGGCGAATCAGAAACTCACTTCCGATACCGGTTTGTACGCAAATTTCAAAATAAAAGCTCGCCAATTTTGCACGACGAAATAATGTTTTACTTTGCAGGATGTCCTGCGATATGCTTAAAATGGATGATGCAGTCTTTTAGTCTGTGGAGCACACATCAATACTGTGAGGCTGAAACCAAATGCTTGTAAATTACATCTAAAAAATGAATGGCCTCAAACAGTAAAGCCCATATACTCTTTTATAAAGTACTATATTTATATGTATACATATAAATGTATATTTAAATGCATTTTAAATATACAGTAGGATACACTGGAAAAGTTGAAATGGAGATCATTTATTATGGCGAAATGATTTAGGGATACAGTTGCTTAGCAGAGAGACATTTCACTTTCAATTGAGCACATTACATTTCCCATTATTCAGAAAATGGAACTAAATGTCATTATTGTGTATCCAGACCATCAGTCATTGCACGTTCCAAAATATATCGACATATCACATATCATCATCCACTATATAACAATAGAAGCAGCATAGAGCAAACCAGCAACCACACAGGGCCACACAGATAGGCCGTTTCACCTTCAACCTCCACTCATTCGAGGCTCATTCGTCCACCTTTGACATAACCTGTAACCAACATGTAGGCCAACTCGTGAAATGAAATGTGACACTTCAATGAAGATAAGATTATTCGTAGTGAAACAATATTTAATGATTTTCCCTTCCCACCACCTTATTACAAGCCAACACATTCCTACATCTCTTTGGTTTGTTGATCATAATCAAGATAATTTGTGTTCGATTTTCTTTGGCCGTTGATAGAAACCTCTCCCTCGGTACATTTATCCCATAAGTTTAAGCGTACGTATTAAGTACGTATTAAGCGTATTATGCTAAAAACTGTGTAGGCATGTGTGTGTGTGTGTGTGTGTGTGTGTTGTGTTGAGGGATGCATATGCAAAACGTTTTTTTGTTGTTGTCGTTGTTGTTGTTGTTGTTGTTGTTGTCTGAATGTTGTTGTTGTTGTTGTTGTTGATGATGATGTCGTCACAGCGTGCGGTTTTCACAGGTCATCAGTTTCCACGTCAAAGGGGACCGTGTCTGTCTCCATGTGTATGCTGCTGGGCTCGCTGCTTCCCAGCCAGCCAATAGGAGTGCGGTTGAACGAGGGCCTGCTGCCAATCTCGTGCTGGTAAACCATTGCTGGCTCTGGCTCCTCCTTCGGTTTGGCCGGCAGCTGGAACTTCATCAGCATGTTGGCCTTCTCGTAGCCCCCAAAGGGCATAGCAGACCTAGCAGGGGGGGAGAGCCAATCAGAATCGTGAATTAGCTTCGACAATGTGACTCATGAAGAAACGTTCACCTGACGCGCTAGAAATGCTATATTATAGCTTTCACTGTTCCGAGACTCTTAAACTGTTATCAATCATACAGACGTGAAAACAACAGACAAGGCATTGAAACATTGCATACATAAAACCTCGTCGTTTCAAGCCTGTGCAACGGGTGCAACTCAAGATTCAGGCATTTCTCTTTGAAGGGCACTACCTGTTGAAGGACTTGTACTTAACGAGATCCTGCTGGGCACACGGCCCGGGCATCTTAGACTTCAGGGTGGAGGTGAGGCTCTCGTCTCCCTTCATGGCCTTCTCCCATGGTGACTGATAGGTCCTCGCAACTGACTTGTTGGTCGGGTCGTCCATTCCACCGCCTGCACCGGAACCACAGGGATTGTGTGAGCGATTTAACGCGCGGGAGCGGAGACATCACGCAAACGTCCCTGAGATAAACAGTTGAAGTATTTTATGGTAACACCAAACTCTTAATTTGAAAAAACCAACCTTTCAGGGGTGTCCACCCTCCAATTCCAGCACCACTGCCTCCATGACCTCCTGCACCTACACCTCCAGCTCCACCTCCTGCTCCACCGCCAGCTGCCCCTCCAGCTCCAAATCCAGCTCCTCCATATCCGAACCCTGCCCCTGCTTTGCTCCCTGGCTTAGGTGGGGGTATGGGGGCTCCTATCCCAATCTGCCACCCAATCTGCTTGCTTCCCACGAGGCATCCACCTGTCACCTGACCACCCAGACTGGGCACCAGGTTCTGGAGGTTCTCCTATCCAACCAATCACATTCCAACAGCTGGTGTTTTCAGTAATGAATGTACCCTTATTGTGAAGTGTTACCATTTATTTATGTCTCAGACTTATAAGTCTGAGACATAAATAAATGGTAACACTACAATAAGGGTACATTCATTAGTTAATGCAGTAATATGCGTTAACTAACAGTTAACTAATAGTCTAGTAATCATTAATGAATGGTGTTCCTGTTACTAATGGTGTTCATGTTAACTAAGGTATTCATTTATCCATAAAAATAACCCTAACCCATGCCAATGCTATATAATAATGCTTATTACTGCATGAACTAATATTAATTAAAGGTTAATTTATGTACCCACCAAATAAATTGATGAAGAATTTCAGTAGCTGTTAATATGTGCCAGACGGACATGAGATAAGTCAGATATGTTTTTTTCCAAAACGGCAAACCAGTCCCGAGTGTATCTAAGCTTTGCTTAAGTTGTTGCCAAAGGTTTTTCATATTTCAAACAATTCTACTAGACAGATGGATGGATGGATGGATGAGTGGATGGATGGATGGATGAGTGGATGGATGGGTGGGTAGATGGATGGGTGGATGGATGGGTAGATGGATGGGTGGGGTGGGCTCTCACCATAGACTCACTGCTGAAGAGGTCTGGGTTGTTTTCATAAATGAACTTCTCCACCCTCTTCTGCCTCATCTTGAACATCTTGGAGCCGCGGTTCTTCATCAGCGAGAGCTCCTCCAGCATGATGTCCCTTGGGGTCCGGATCTTGGTGCCCAGGTCGAACTCGGACGCTTCGGGCTCCGAATCATACTCTGCTCACATCATGGAACAGTGAGGGTGATGTGTATCACAGACAAAGACAAGGCCTTTCTAAGTAAGGAATAACACTCAAACATAGTATATATTCTATACAATAACATTGAAACAAAATACAAGACAAGAATTTGTCTGTGACGCATGACGCTAAGTGAACTAACTAAAGTGAGGAGAATGACAGTGTGTTGGGTGTGTGGGTGGTCATACTGCAGGTGGTGTCGTGGTGACCTCACCATCCTGAGTGATGTGTGCCAGGTCAGTAATGATCCTGGAGGGCTTTTTCCGCTTGTTGGGCGGGGCAGGCGTTCCCAGTGGCATGGCTGGGGAAGGGAAGAGAAACAGTTACACCGTCGTATCCGCTTTTATTATCCCTTCATTGACTGGCTTTGTTTTTCACCACACAAATGCCTCTTCAGCATTTGCGCGATGAGAATTGATAGATGAAAAGCAGTAGCAGTGTGTAGTTTAAGAGCAGATTCTCTCTGCTGCTTGTCTATATTGCAGTCGTGGGCGTCTGTGAGTTTTACTTTGTCCTTGGGAAAACAATTCACGATCAACTCAAGATACTCCATATTGGGACGCATCTGGGAGATATTTTTTTGAAATAGTTTCAAATAAATTCTAACAAATGATTCAGGGAATTCCTCATTAAAACATCTGATCTTATACTCAAGATCACGAGACAGTGACAACCTCTTCAAAAGGGAAACCTCATTGGCCAATCGAATGAGATGAGATGTCACCCAATGAGATCATCAGACGGACAGGCCAGAGGACCGAGCTCAATTTTCAGGGTCAGGGGGGGTATGTCAGTGCCCTCGGATTCCCCCCATTCCGCCGCCTAACAGATGGCCCACCGTGAGGAAACGTATAGCTGTATGTTTTGTTTGGGGACACTGGATACTGTATACATCGCCGTAGCGTGCGTAAATAGCATGCGCCTTCTAGACACAGACAACACAACAATGAGCATTTTCGGAATTGTTTTTTTCTTTGCGTTGCCAAGGCTACCTGGAGACTTTGAAAAAAACCCAAAATAAGCCAATGGTTGGACTGGGGAACATATTCATACTGAAGAGGATTGTGAAGCAAATGAGTTTAGTTCAGTCTCAGTTATTTGAAGCACGTTTGAAGAAACGCTTTTCTTTTTGAATCTCTCCGTGCCCCGTGCACGTTGTACAGTATCTACCGCTACCGTGTGGGCCTTCGGCTCCGAGCGCTTTCCTTAAGGGCCCTTGTCAAGTGGCACAACATCACATCACATCTACTGACTGTAACTCAAGCTCACCGCCTCTATTTATAAACGCCATTTACAGCCAAGACATTTTACTGAGGCGTAATGGCGTCATCGGTCGATCAAATAAGCCGCCTTAGACGCGACTCACAGGGACAACACAGAGCGAAAACTGAAAACGAATTTGAGAAAGAATACAAAAAACATTCGACAGGAGAAGGATTCAATCGCTCCCTTTCGACAAGATAAGACCAGCGGAAGGGAAACCTGTAGGCGCCCTGTTTTTAAACCTCTTAAAATAATCTGCAACAAGGAAACAACACGGGTGCTCGGGTTTCGCTCCTCCTAAATGGTTCGGCCAAAGGGCTCGGTAACACCATATAAAACATTCGCAACGCACGCACTGGCCTCCAGTCAGTACATTCCCCAACTCCCTTGGTCCCTTGGTCCCTTGGTCACTTGAAGACTTTACTTAGACTCTTCCAAAGACAACTAATGTCACTTTGGCGTCACAATCGGTGACGTTTAGTTTTTTTTTGCACCTCTTTCTCAAAATGACCTTTCACAATTTGCTGAGTTGCAAAGCCCCCCCCCCCCCCGCCGCCTCTC
>OMNS01029831.1:7964-20077 GCA_900303225.1 Laemonema laureysi | reverse complement strand
GCCCACCTGTAAGTGGTGCAGGTAGGCCTCAACGTTGTCATGGAGCTCCATGATTCCCTTCTCCAGGACGTAGAAGAACATCTCCAGGGCATCAAATTCCTCGTCCACCAGCTACAACACACATAGAGAGAGAGAGAGAGGGGGAGAGAAAGAAAGAAAGACCGTCAGGTATTGGCTGCCGATCACATCCATTATTTTCATTCAACATTATAGAGTCACACCAGTCATTGAATAATGAGCTGACTGAATTAGCATGAAAATAAAGTTGGAAATATCTGAGAAGATGCATATGGGGTGTGGTGTCGGAAGTTAGAAAGAGGGGACATTCCCCCTATACGGCAGAGACAGCTGTCTGATCCCAGGATAATGTGAAGGAACAACGTTGGGGGGCGCGTTGAACTGACAGGAAAGACCTTCAACGTAACTTTAACCACACAAAGAACATCTTTCTTGTTTTTCGCTCCCAGTCGACAAACAAGACTTTGGACCGTTTGGTTAAAGGTCTGCAATAATGACACTTAACGTGGAATACGGTCCACTTAACAACACATGGTCAATAACAGTAGGTTGATTATGTCATACTGTATGGGTTTAGAGGGCAGGGTGCCCACACCTCCTGTTAAATATTAACTCGACTATAAGAAGTGTATTGGCCCATTTTCCTTTGACTGAATGGCTGTGAAAACAATGCTGGTGCTTTGAAAAAAGGCTCGGGGGACACACTAAAAGTAGTCGTTTTCACTCAGTTTCAATTCTGTATTCAAAACAGTGCATGGTAACATGAACACAAACAAAATATAATCTGTTAAAAATGTGTTTTCATATCTGGTTGGTGTGCTACCTTATTGGCCAGGTCACTCTTGGAAAATACATTTGACATATTCTCCACAAAACGGACAAAACTAAAGTTAAAAGCATGGTAGTGGTTATGTTAAGGTAAAGTTCAAGGATAAAGGTTAAAGATCAAGTTGGCCAATACCTTGGACGCCATCCCGGTCTCGTGCTTGATGAACTGGCTGAGGCGGGCGGTCTTCTTGGCGATGCTGTGGCTGTTCAGGCGGTTGATCTTGTCCTTGATGCTCAGCGTCTCCGTCTTCTTGTACTTATCAGCTGCGATCGGCGACGAGATACAAGATCACAGACGAGATGGGAAACAGAGCGGCAAAGCAAAAAGGTGACGAGCGACGACAAAGAGCGACACAAGAAAGACAAGGTGAGAAATCACACGATCAACAGGGGGAGGAGAACCCAGACGAGATGAGAGACAAGAGACGAGTACCGACATGCGCATTGAGCCACAAGGACCAAAATAAACCACCAACCCTGAAAGTATTCATCTTTCGTCCGAACGTTCCAGAGGCCATTAAACCATCAAACATTTTAACCAAAAAAATAACGAACATCAGAGCAAGGACCGACCGGGTTTTTTTCTTACCCACTTCCCGGAAGCGCTTGTACTCGTTGATGCGGCAGTTGAGCGCGATGGCGGTGTGCGCGGCCTCCTCCAGCCGCGCGTACGCCGGATGGCCGCGCTCCGTGTGCTTCTGGATGGTCTGCAGGAGCAGCGGGTAGCGGGCGATGCGCTGCACGGGCATCACCAGGAAGAAGCTCAGAGTCGTGGCGTTCACCTCTGGCCTAGTGGCGGCGGGGGGGGGGGGACGACGACAACAACAACAACAACAACAGGGGGTCCGTTTTAAAAAACGCTTTTCCTTAACGCCCGTAGCGTGATAGAGGGAGCAGCGCGGGATTGGAGGGGAACCGGGCTGCTTCGGCGTCATACATTTACGCGGATGTGTCATACATTTACGCGGATGTGCACTCGGTCCCCAAGCCGATTCAGCGGCCCGATTGAGCTTCTTGTCGAGCAGCTTCGGCGAATTCGATCATTGGAGATGGAGATCGAGGAAAATATATGGATATGAGGCGCAAGGCGAATCGCAATGAATGGACATTCGGAATGCAGCACAGTCAGGTGACCCTGGGGGAGTTTTTCGCTTGGCCCTATAGAGAGCTTAGTGTTAGGGACCCTTTGGGAATGTAACTGTTGATGAAGGGCTAGCTAGACTAATAAAATTGACTTGAAAATCCCCTGCTGGTGTGTTTAGGAGCAAGTCGAAAGAGAATCTGGAGCAATCCGGTGCGATTACTTACGCAGAGTTCTTGATGACCTTGCCGATCTCGGTCCACAGCGGCTCCTTCTGTTTGTAAGCGTTCTCCATGGTCGTCACCTGGTTGTAGTTGGCCAGGAACTCCTTGTAGGCCTCCTCAATGTCAGGGGACAGGCCGAGGAAGGAGTCACCTGTCAGGGAGAACACAGCAGAGAGTCACACCCCTATATATATATATAAAAGAGACAATACAGAGAGTGAGCAGAATAGCAGAATAGAATAGCAGAACCCAAAACAAAATAAGCCTTCTGGAAGCACAATTTAGCAAAACCAACAGGAAGTGAGAAATATAAAACTGGCACTGTAAGAGCGTACACATAGAATAAGAGCTACATTTAAGAGGGCGTGCATTTCCTGTAAAAAATAGTTTCCCTACAGACAATGGCTGGTATTCTGGTGTCAGTGTTGAAGCAGGTCGGATAGAATTCAGGCACACCTACAGTTCTTTCAAAACCAAGTAGGAGACTTGGCTGTTTTATCTTCATTTAATTACGTTTGTGAGGGGATTCCAGTAGTCGGCTGAAGTCAATTAAACTGGAGTAAACTGTGTGTGTATATGCATTGTGAGAACATGTGGTGAGAATGTCATGAGAGTGAGATGTCTCAGTCCACATGTAGAACAACTACAACTACAAACAACAGGAGTGAGGGTTACAACCTTCTATTGAGAACATACATGTGTTGCCAGGCAACACAAACCGTCCTATGAAGTGAAGCAGAGGTTGGGGACAAGTGCCTAGCAACAAAACCCAAATCCACGTGCTGTGCTGTTGCTATGTATGATTTTTTTATTTATTTCATAAATAGGCCTCAGTTTGAAGACCCGCTCCGGATTAATCCAGTCCAGGTTTTCTAACTAGGTAACAGCTAGTTAGTACAGCTAAGATATCACAGACATAACATGTTGCCATCACATTGTAATCTGTGTCATGTGATCTCCCTGGAATGCTTCTCTCGGAACCAGGCATGGTATTTATTATGGGATGTGCCGTGTTGTGAACATCACTGTTGTGGTTATCTGATGGAATGCAGTTTGAATGATTACACAGCAGTTCCGCCCACACAGCTGAAATAACAGTTAATACAACTTTGGAGTGTGTGAGTGTGAGTGAGAGTGTGAGTTATTATCAAAGGTGTGCGCCCTTTTGCATGTATATATTTTTTTGTACTTTGTGTGTGTGTCTTACAGAGGGTCTGGAGGTATTGGGGGTCTCCAGGCTTGACCAACTTCTGGTCCAAGAGGCTGAGGAGGCGACCGGACACCTCCATCACCTCCTCCACATGGAGGAACATACTGTTCAGACCCACTAGAGGAGGCTGGGACAGAAAACACACAGGCAGTCAGTTACTGTGGAGACTGGACCACAGTATACCATAAGACAACACAATAGGCACAACAAACAACAAACACAAAGTCACACACACACACACACACACACACACACACACACACACACAAGCACATGGTTTTCCAGGATTCTAAAAATGTGTCGCTAAGCAACAACCTATTTGTTTAGTGACATCCAACAGAGAACCACTGTTTCCTAAACGTCTGCTGCCAACCGACTGCTTCCCAGGCTCAAATTAAAAGACTGAGCAAAGCGCTGGGGCTCCGCCCGGCTGGTGTCGGGGACTCATTTTTTGTGTAACATATTTATGGTACTTTCTTGGTTAAAGTTGTGGTGGGTCAACTGACTGGTCTTGGAGATAACAATAATAATGTTCTCTGTGAATCATATTTTTCATGTATTTGTATTTTGTTTTGTACTATTTAGTAAAGAAAGTATGTGACATTAAGGCCGATATGAGAATCACACAATCCGAGGCTGAAAAAGCCTAAAATACAATTCTACTTTACTCTCTTCCGTTTTGGGGAATAATGGCCACACTTATTGCTGGAAGAGTTGCAATCTACAGATTACCATTCATAACAATACAGAGGCTGTTTCACTGGACAATGGACTCGTTTATACACACGTATGTCTCTCTATGTCCAGAACCACGTGGCGTGCCTCTCCATCTCTCTCATCACCCATCGCTCCATCTTTCATCTTTCATCTCTCTCTCTCTATCTCTCTGAAATATCTCGTCTGAAATATGACAGCAATAAAAGCATCGCTGGTGCTCCAGGGAAACACTCCAACGCCTTGCTAGTACCTTGCTGTAACTTAGCGACAAAAGTAAAAGTGAGACCAGCTAGTTTTGCCTCAGACAGTGCCTTGCTTTACGCCACTGAGAATGGAACCCCTACAGTAATGAGACATGAGACAAAAAACAACAATAAGCAAAAGGACGGTGTAATATGGCAGAAACGAATAGGTTCATTCTATATTGTACAGTTACTCTCAGGCAGGACTGCGTAGGCGCTTGGGTGTTTGACTCCCAACCGAAAGGTTCTGGGCTTGATCCCCAATGTAAACGACTCAACAGTGCTACACGGCAGCACTACTGTTACCTGTATCTTGTGCAGGTTGTTCCTGATGGTGACTGAAGCCACCTGCAGCAGACGCAGGTAGTTCTTCTCCGTGTAGACCAGCTCCTCGATGGCCAGCAGCTGTCTCTGGGCTGCCCTCTCCCTGGCGACCACCTCCTCCTCCTCCTCCTTTTCACCGCGACGCGTACGGTCGGCTTCCCGCTCCTCCGTAGACCTCTCCTCCTCCTCCTCCTCTGGAGCGCGCCCATGACCCTCTGATGCCTCTTCGCCGCCTTCCGAAGTCCGTCGTTGGGAGTCTCCTGTCTCTGCCGCGGAGATGCTCGTATCCGAGAGCTTCGCTCCCAACTCCCCTACAGATCCCGAAAGATCCAGATCTAGACCCAGATACGCCCCAATATCCTCCTCCTCCTCCTCTCCTCCTTCTTCATCCTTGAAGAGGTCCTTCTCCTCGCTGACCTCCTCCTCCTCCCCTTCTCCTCCTCCTCCTCCTCCTCCTCCTCCAGGGGGAGAGAGGTCATCAGAGGAGTCCCGCGGTGGGAGAGCGATTCGCGGGGTGGCGGGCTGGGCCCTCCTGGATACCTGCATGCTGGGTGGAGGTGGTGGGTGGTGTTGGTGGTGGAGGTAATGGATCACTGGCAGAAGAGAAGATGAAGGTGATTCAGATACACATTGTGATGCATGGCAGATGTTCCAGCTAATGTTAACACATTATTTACAAACAGACTCTCTGTTTACCAATCGATTTTTATCATCCCTTTCTCTGTCAATACACACTGTTCATCAATCATCCAAAGTCCTTGTTTATATAAATTTCATTTGAGCATTTATTCAAAAAGCAAAAGCAACCAAATTTCATCACACAACATTTGCTTCTGAGAAAAACCCACAATGACTTCCTCATATTTGTCAAACCTTCTGGTAAACTTGTTTTTTGTAAACCATACAATACATCACCCATACACTCACTCAGTCCATCTGTCAGCTAGCTCAGTTAATCAACACAGGGTAAGCCTGGGGTGTCTGAACTCTGTGACTAAAGCACAAACAGCCAAAACATTTAGGATTCTAAAAGCATCTTCCTTCAATAGAGCTTTAAAACTTTAGCGAGCAAAGGGCAGCATTTAACAAAACAGGAACAGTTAGTCTCCACAATGACATGGTAGCAGGCAGTTAGCCAGCTAACCCACACATCGGGTACAATGACAATTACAACTAATAGTGACAGAGTATCATTACACCAACCTCAGTAAATCACATCATTAGTGTTTTTACCTTGTTCATAATCCAAAATTCAGCTGCAGCAAACCTCTGCGTGCTCTCTCTCTCTCTGGCTCTGTGTGTGTGTGTGTGTCTCTTTCTCTCTGACTGAGCTCTGAGCTTTAACTACGGAGCAGATTTTGCTGCAGTGGAGGCAGAGGCAGCATGTCTGGAAAACACACACACACACACACATGGGTGTAACTTTCTCCACTGGCTCACTAATAACAGTCTGTTCCATGTGGCAGGGGTTGAGGAAATCGTGTGTGTGTGTGTGTGTGTGTGTGTGTGTGTGTGTGTGTGTGTGTAGGGGGAGGGGAGTGTGAAGTGGTCAGCAAGCTGTTTTGTAGGATGCAGAGACCCCAATAAAAGAGGGAGGACACACACACACACACACACACACACACACACACACACTTCTGCTGAATGGACTGATTGACTGCAGCAGCTGGTGGGAAGGGCATGTGATAGCTGCTCTGACATTCCAACCTGTCTGATTGGTTCTGCGTACAGTGTGCCAAATGGTGAGCCAATCGAGTCAAACAGAGGGCTGGGCATTCTACGACAGTAAACCTGACCAATCAGGGGACAGGAACATAAGCACCAGAGTAGTAAAGTTAAACAAAAGCACCACCGGGAATCTAATCCGCTACCAATTGCCAAGTCATTGTTCAGAAATTCCAGTTTTAGAATTGTCCTGCCTGCATGGGAGGTCTAACCACGGATGTTTAGTTTAGTTTTTTCTTTACAAATAAAAGCATCGAGACATCTCTCGAAGTTGAAAAAATATATATTTAGGCATATAGGCTAGTCAGGGTTTTATTGAGCGCAAACCAATGTTAAACATCTATTTTGTTCAGTAAATGTGATGGACGTAATGAAGCCGGACATGGTCGTACCGGTCTGAAGAGGAATGTAACCGGGCCAGTTTTACATAACTTTATCACACCATAAAGGGGACCACGTGGACTTTTTACTTACGCAGTCCACTGATTTAGTGGCGTTACTTAATACTGAAACTGGCAAATGACAGCTCCCTGACCAGCTATCCCGAGTGGCATTTCTCATAGAGACCAATAAAAAACGGAATATCTGCATGCCTACTTTTACTACGGCGTGATGTTTTGATGGAAATGAGCCCCCCAGTAAACCCATCCACACAAAACAATTAGCGACAAATAACATTTACTACATTCCTCAAACTGACATTCAGCCGGACAGGCCTACATTTTTTTAAAATCGTTTTGATATGACATCATTTATCGAACGTTAACTCCATCCCTCATCATCCCTTACCCTCACCATCGCCGTAAACATCCCCATCATCATGTTCAATAGGCCCCACATGTCTTACCTACTAGGCTATTGTCTTTCTTGGTTCGGCTCGATTCCGTTCATGACTGCAGGTCCAGTAACTGGGGAGAACCGCATGTCTGCTGCCAACGTGTAATAAACACCGGATAAAACGGTACAATACCACACCATGTGTTGTCAGTCGGTCTGTGTCGTTATATCGCGATCATGCCGTCTCATCTTCTGTCCAACTTGCAACATGTTCACGTGTGTGTGTGTGTGTCAGTCAACACAAGCCGCCCCACAGCGCAAGGCGATTGAAAACAAAAGCCACGGTCGGTTCGGTTTCGTAAAAACGGTTAAGAAATAATGAAAGGGAGAGGAGGGGTGCAGATCTCCCCAAGCGAACAGGTAGGTCGGTGTATAGATCAACCTACCCACGGCAACAAAAAAGCATCACCTTACGATCACTGAAGAATAATTAAAAATCCATTGGTCACGAATCGCACACCGCTGTGTGTGTGTGTGTGTGTGTGTGTGTGTGCGTGTGCGTGTGTGCCGCGCGATGACATTGAACTCTGCGTTCACCTGTTGTCTAGTCTCGCACGCGCCCAGGTAGCCTCCTCCTCCGCCTAAGCCTCGTGACGTCATGTCACGTCTGACGACTGTAATCAAACTAATGAGGCATCGCGTCTGATTACACTGCATGTAAAAAGACAAGACACCAACTCAAATATTCAAGTTGTAAGTTGTAGCATGTTATAATGTATGTTTAACTGCCTGTGTAACACCACCTTGCTATTTTTAGCCAGCTAGAGATCTGTGCGCCAGATACAATTGTGTCCGCCCCTAAATTGTGGCGACCTCTAGTGGAACAAGCGGTTAGATACCGGTAATTATTTATCCTGGCAGGAAACGTGGTAGGGATAAATATACGCCTAAATGAACGTAAACTTGAGGAGGATGGAGCCAGACAGGGTGTGGACGCAAAATATAGTTTTTCTCCCCATTGTGGTGGCTGTGGGGTTGCAGGTTTGCATCAAACTGTCAAATTTGAATAAACGTTGTACCTGTGAATAAGATCTATATGCAAATACATTTGACTTAGATTGGATTTGGTGTTTTCATGAGGGATCTAGATATTCTCTCTATTAAGGTTCTGTAAAAAAAAACATGCTAAGAGTGAGACAGCAGAGACTGAGAGCTGTTTTGGTTCAAACAAAGCAAAACGTTTACGATTTAAATTTTGCAAATTTAAATCATTATTATTAAAATTATTGGGTACATAAAATCAAGCCAATACAAATGGCAAATCATTTAGCCTTCAACTTGCTGTGAATGCTATTTGACAGGAAGATTCTTGTTCAGTAAGCAAAGCTTTATGAGTATGTTATGATAGCGGCCACTTGACTTGCAAGGACATAGTGCGGAAAATGCCAGCATTTTGACATAACGTCATAGAAACTACAACATGAGACAAAAATAGATCACATGTTCTATTTGGTGTTATGTTGTTTGATGTTATGTGGGCTAAACTGTATATGTGGATTATGATGTCATATGCTAAACTGTGTTACAATATCACAGATGAACCTGTGTTTGGGTTATGTCATAGCTAGAACTGTGCTGTGATGTCATAGATGAAACAGTGTTTGTGTTGTGATGTCATAAGGTAGATTGTATTTGTGTTGTGATGTCACTGATGAAACAGTTGATGTCATCAGTTAAACTGTATTTTGCTTAGAATGCGACACTACAAAGTATAGTTTGAAAACATGTTTTCAAAAGATACAGAAGATACAAAAGGAGATTTGTGTGTATGTGTCCATCCACTACCAATTGTATGCATGAGTTTCTAAACCTGTGGCAGCTCTTATCTGCCTCTTGTTACCATGGGAACAAGGGACTGAGTTGCTATGGTTCCACAGAATAAGTAGTGGTTGTGTAGTGACTCTGTGTTTGCTCCTATATATATTTAACAGTCTGTTGATTTCACATGTGAAATACTCTTTGGTGTTAATTATATGTTGGTTAAAATGTTGCAAAATTGAACAGTTAATAACACATTTCTCTATTGAGTATGATATTTTAAAAACAATTGACAAAAATGTCCCGTAGCCATAAAAATACATTGGAGAGTGTGGAGATATTGTTAAAGGAGAAACGTTGATTAGCCATTAAATGGTTGCTCTACCCATCATACATATTGGTGGGCACTTGTGATGTCACTAATGTAGAGTAGATGTTGAAATGTAATGTCTAACCATTGTCACACCTGGTGGTAAAATAGGGACCCTTTAAAACAGACTCTCCGCCATGTTGGAAAGGTGTGACGCACCAAATATTCCCTGTGTACCAAAAATATCGATTCATAATTTTCCCCTTTTTCATTAGCTCTATCATATCTTCGTCCTCATGTCCTCCTGGATTTGCTAGCCATAGTGAGTTCACACACGGCTACGGTTGATAGCCTTGGTGCTAGTGCGTAGCTTGCGCAGGCGGAGCTGCCTCAGCCTCAGCTGGAGGTCCTTGGGGACCTTGGCCCCCGTCTTCAGGAGGTCCTTGAGCCGCTGCCGAGGGGTCTTGGAGAGGAGGAAGTTGCAGATGGTGGGGAAGTGGTGGTACATGACGGAGCAGGTCCGCGTGGAGGGGAGGTAGCCCTCAGCGCTAGCCGTCACTCGGTACTGCCCCGGGTTCAGCAGGCGCCAGTAGTCCCCGTCAGACACTGGGGAGACAGGGAGAGAGACAGGGAGAGGGTGGTGAGGGTACAGGTTTACGAGTTTGTGAGAAATATAATGGTGCCACCTAGACAACTACACTATCTGCATACATATTTGCAAACATATTTGAGCATTTCAATTGTATTGATATATTGCCCATTTAAAATACATTTCTATGTAATCATTTGGCTCGCTACTTAAGTATTTTTTACATTTATTAAGATGAGAAAAAATAACTTATTTTCTTCGTGATACATGTAGAAAAGAAAATAACTGCTACATCTGTTGATATTTGTTCAGCTCAGTATCTTGAGTACACAACAGTAGGTTGTATCCATGTACCTGATCTGATGTGGTGATCGATGTCGTCCACTTTAATGATGGCGTCGGCTATCCCGGCCTCTGTGTCCTTGTCCCGAACAACACCCTTTATTCCACGATGGACCTGCGTAACAAATCAAAATCGTGGATGTGTCTCTGTAACGAAAGCTGCGGCACTCGGCCACAAACTTCTGAAGAATTGATGACCAAGGCCAATAGCGGGTGAACACGCCAGCTAGCCAACAGGTTAGCAGCCAAACAAAGGCTACCGGCATCCATGAAACCCAAGGATGTAAATGCAACAATAAACCCGATTCACCCATAGACTGTGAGTGACAATGCTGACAGCCAATGAGAATCCTGCACAGCTTCACTTGCTCTATGCATCATGCGTTGAGCAGCGGTCGCATGGTGGCGTAGTGCGAATGAACGCAAGAGGCTGAGACTAGTGCCACAGACCTGCTCCATGTACACCAGCAGAGACTCTCGGTTGTTCTCCCACTCAACAGGAAGTTCGCTGGCGTGAGGAAACTTATCACAGGAAAGCTCCACTGTGATTGCAAAGCAGTTGGTGTGCAGGTAGCTGAAGTCATTCATACCTGGTGAGGAGAAACACGTTCATCATAAATGTTCCTGTTCACAGTGCTGGAGACTGAACTGTCTATTATGTAATGAGAAGGATAGTCTAGTAGTGGTTTGGGTGTTGGACTCACAGCCAGCAAAGTCTGTAGTATACCTGTAGTCATCCTTGACCCCTACCTACTCATTAATAACATGGATCACCTGCTTTGAACGTTATCACTCGATTGAATGGATGTTATCAGTGGTTCAGTAGGTGCCTACTCTACCTACCAGTAAGTTCAGTAGGGCTGATCAGTGATACCGCCACCATCCTATGAGATAAATCGCACCCACGCACGTGCACATGCTTACTTCCTGGGACGGTGTGCCAGTCGGCCCCGTTGATGATGTTGTTGTATCGGAGGAAGTCCTTGTTGTGGCACGGCCGGCGGTCAGGGTTGGACATCACCTGGGTTAGGACATGGATGGATGAGGTCTTTGTAACAATGGTCTCTTGCTACACGCCATGTAAGTGGCTTTTCTGGGCCTCCTCCAACATCAAGACACGGGTAGATGTTGTAAACCGGTTTATTGTAAAGTCGTAATGTGATTGGCCAATGCACCACAGGTGTGCATGCTCACCCAGCGTCTAATCAGTCTGACTCAGGCCAGGTGAGGCTGCTTAAACCAGTGATCAACCACACACACTCCAAAGTCTTTATTAAGAATGCTTTTGTATGGGGAAGGAGTGGTTCGGGGTGTTTAACTCCCAGCTGCAAAAGTTCTTCAATGAACAAACAATGAAAAAAATCGAATCTAGTATGTAGTCTAATGTCACCCACGCAGGGTTTGTGGAACGGATCGTTTTTTGATCATAGTCGATGAACAGGAAGCAAGGTGAAGTGAGCTCTAACCTGATTGGTGCTGGCGTACACCGTGGCCAGCCAACGGAAGAAGCTCTCATCTGGGGTGGGCGTGTGCTCCCGTGGTGCCCAGTTTCGTGTCATGTCGAAGGGGTAGGTGACCACCAGCTCGCCCCCGTGGAGGTTAGCGCTCAGGACGAAGGGGATCTTCTGCATCCAGTTGATGACGGCGCGAGTCTCTGGCGCCACCTGGTGGTGGGGATGGTAAACCCGCATAGCAGAGGAAACGTAAAAAGGTGACTGTGTTGGATCATTCTGATTGAATTATTAATTCTTGACATTGACTACTGGCGTGTATACTTGTGTTGTATTTCTTCTGATTGGTGGAATTGACAGACCCCAGAATTTACATGCAATTTACATACATACCTGGGCCTTACATGCAGATGTTGCTATAATATAGATATTGCTATAATGGAAAATAAATTATTAT
>OMNS01029827.1:0-11519 GCA_900303225.1 Laemonema laureysi | reverse complement strand
GTACCGTATTAAATGCTGAACTAAAATCTACAAGTAAAACCCTCCAAATGCTTAGATATAAAGTGTCCCATGGCTACGGCCACATCGTCCATACATACATCCGTAAATACATCTAGTGATTCAGGAATGTCGCATATATCGCGTGCACACAGCGACCCCCTTTAAAAACCTTCCTGCTTCCCATGTCGGTATCCCCAGCCACGGAGGCGGTCAACACCTGCTACATCACCAGCACCTACTCCACCTGCTCCGTGGAGGAGATAGTGGCGGCGGCGCCGAACGGCTTCCGCTGGTTCCAGCTGTACGTGTACCGCGACCGCAAGCTGTCGGAGCAGATCGTGCAGCGCGTGGAGGCGCTGGGCTACAAGGCCCTGGTGCTGACCGTCGACGTGCCCTACACCGGCAAGCGGCGCAACGACATACGCAACCAGTTCAAGCTGCCGCCGCACCTCAAGGTCAAGAACCTGGACGGGGTGTTCCAGGTCACGGTACGTCCCAAAAAAAAACCTTCCTCTGGATGTTCTTGGGACAACACGTCGAACTGGGGTCGTTTAGGGGGCGTTTCGCTATTTTGTCACTTTTATCCAAAGTGACTTACTAGCTAATTCAGATACTTATCAGATGCTAATTCAGGTCATTGAGGAGCAGGTGTGGTTCAGGGGGGGCATGAGCAGCAAAAGCAGGATTAGTGACAGCAACAGTATATTAGCTAGTAAAAAATCAGGATTAGCTACGGTAACCGCGTATTGGCGGTAGAAACATCGTACTTCCCTCTGGATACAGGAATCGACAGATTCTGAGGAGTACGGCATCCCAGCCAACACCCTGGACCCGTCCATCAGCTGGAAGGATGTTTATTGGCTGCAGTCCCTCACCCGCCTGCCAATCATCATCAAGGGCATCCTGACCAAGGAGGACGCGGAGCTGGCCGTGGAGCACGGCGTCCAGGGAATCATTGTGTCCAATCACGGAGGGAGACAGCTGGACGGCGGCCCGGCCACGGTACCGACACCTTTTGACTAAACCCAACTCACTTCACCTACGTATAACCTACACCTACTTACCTACCTACACATAATCTACACCAAACCTACACCTCATCTACACCTACCTAGCCACAACACATGTTAGCTAAACCTGTTAGCTAAACCAAACACCCCGTTAGCTAAACCCAGCACCTGTTAGCTAAACCCAACACCTTTTAACTAAACCCAACACTAAACCTGTCAGCTGACCCTAACACCTGTACGGCTAACCCAACACTTACTTACACCTGACCCACACCTGTCTACCCTACAGATCGATGTGCTGTCTGAGATCGTGGAAACGGTGCAGGGGAGGATCGAGGTTTACCTGGACGGGGGGATCAGGACAGGAAGTGATGTGTTGAAGGCCCTGGCCTTGGGAGCCAAGTGTGTGTTCATTGGCAGACCAGCTGTTTGGGGACTTGCCTACAAGGTAACGGACAGTCGGCGGTTAAGAATGCATCTGTGTGTGTGTGTGTGTGTGTCTGGTTTAAACAATGATATCTAACAGAATTAAGTATTTTACTATACTTTTTGCTTGAATAGTCCCATTCAGTCACCAGTAGTTAGTTTTAGTTGTTTGGGTGTTTACTGTATTTACGTAGAGTTTGGTGTAATGCGTGCTGGTGTTTACTGTATGTATCTATAGTTTGGTGTAATGTGTGCTGGTGTTTACTGTATGTATCTATAGTTTGGTGTAATGTGTGCTGGTGTTTACTGTATGTATCTATAGTTTGGTGTAATGTGTGCTGGTGTTTACTGTATGTATCTATAGTTTGGTGTAATGTTGGTGTTTGGTTCAACAGGGAGAGGAAGGAGTGAGAGAGGTTCTGCAGATACTCAATGATGAGTTTCGCTTGTCAATGGCGCTGTCTGGTGAGTCAACTTATTCTACTTCTTCTTATTCTACTACTAACATATATACACTGTATATATAAAATAAAAAGTATACATATACACACACACATATATATATATATTATATTATATATACATACATACATACATATATATATATATATATATATATATATTTATAATTTCATCTAGTGAGGTAATAGAAAGATAATTCCATGTAATTTCATTCTCAGGATCTCAGCATTGTAAAACACTGAAGCTAAAATGGCCCAGGAAATATTGTGTTTCCTCCAATCATAATTTCTTTTATATTGTAATTTATAACAATAGGCTCTAACAAAGGCTTCTGTTTCTAATGGCAGGATGCAGGAATGTTGCAGAGATCAACAGGAACCTGATTCAGTTCGCCAAGCTCTGACCACCAGGTGTCAACAGTGAGGCAGACTCACACTGACCCAGACATCAGAACCATCAAGCATCAAGCTGTACTACATCTTAGTACAAACTATTTATTAAAAACAATTACCATTTATTTCACATAAGAATCATCAATGACCAAATCATGGTAGTTCATTCGAGGCTTGTGAATGGTCAGGTGAAGAGATTTGATTAAAGATGGTTACGTTTGGGAATAAAGTTTAAAATAATTACGTTTAGGTATTAGGTCAACCATGGTACATTACAGCTAGGATATAGATAATATCCATGGTGATGTTCGAGAGGTTGGAGAAAGTGTACAAGATGGCCGACCGTGCTTCTTCAGGACAGACAAGAGGGGGAAAGATGGCGGCCAAACTCAAGGAGGGATGAAAGCGTTTTGGAGGGTATTTGGGGGAAAACATACTATTTTGCATTGTGAAACAGCCACTGTGATGTTTGGTGACATACTTTCAGTTTGATTTAGGTGGCTCTTGTTTTGGTATGACTGGTCTCACTAAGTGTGATGTCCCAGTCAGAGATGGTATTTTTACAGAAGAAACAGAATGTTAGACAGGACCAGGGCGATTAAGTTTAAATGGTGTGGTTCATAGGTAGAAACAATGTGGTTTAAAGACTTTTAGAAAAATATATAAACTTTGAATAATTATTAATTATTAACGAAATGATGGAGGGTAACAATCCTTCTAATGCGTTACTTGAAGTTAACTTGTAATCTTTAGCTAACCTAGTGTGTTTACTTTTAATACATCACCAGGGAACAGTTTACACAAAGCACCACTAAACATATTATGTATCAAATGTATCAAATCATTAAAATATTATCCAACCATATTGAGTGACAAATATGTTTTGACACATTGCATCTCATCACATATTTGGCTGTGGAAAGGTGGAGATGGTGTGAGAGAGAGTGGTTTGAAAGAGGTAGTGGGAAAGAAGTGAAACAGGAAGTGAAGAAGTGTCCTGAAGAAGCGCGGAGAGTTGCTAGTTGAAGAATATTCTATTCTAGAGTTTGTTGAGATGTCTGGCATGCGTGGGACTTCATCTCTCTCTCTCTGAGGTTGGTTATGTGAGATCACTGACAAAACTTTGACGTTCGAGATCACAAACGAAGGCTCTCTCTCTCAGGTGGCCGTGCGAGGTGACAGACTAAGGCTCTCTCTCTCTCTCTGAGATGGTTGTGCAAGGTCAGACTAAGTGCTCTCTCTCTCTCTGAGTTGGTCTTAAGGGGGCCACTGACTGAACGTTCAGGCTGGAGGGAGGAAACATGTCCAGTATGTTTAAGAGGATTTCCTTCAGGTAAGATCACCATATGTTCATATCATGGAAGTAACTAAGTAAGGAGAATGTATTTATATAGCACATGTCCACAACAGAAGTAACACAAAACTAAACAACCAGCTCATCATATGATCATATGTCATCATCATCATCATCATTATTATTATTATTATAACAACAATAATAACAATAAATTATTATTCTTATTCTTATTATAATTATAATAACAACAATAATAATAATAATAATAATTATTATTATTATTATTATTATTATTATTATTATTATTATAATAATAGTAATTGACGACAGTTTGTCAATGAAAAGGAAGGCGATATTCTCTAGGCCATAGTCTCTGAGTCTCATAGTCTCCCTGATCTGAAGACTTAAGGGACCTACTGTATGGTGGGCAGTAAGTAAATACATGATGTTAGCTGGTACCTGACCATGCAAGGCCTTATAAGCGATCTGACTGGTTTATATCATGGTACATGACAGTATGACTACATACTATGTGGTAACTATTACTGCTTACTATTTAGTCAATGAGCACACGCTTGTATCCAAAGCGACTTGTTTTTAGATACATGTCAAGGATGACGACAGGTTAGGCTGTGGACATGCAGGGTTTGAACCCAGAACCTTTCACCCTACCCACTAGACTCTCCTGCACCCCTCATGGGTTAAGGTTGGCAGTTTGAGAGTTCAGTCTACATTCTGTACTGTTGTCTACAGGAAGTGATAAAAAGAATGAAAGGTAGTGAAACGTTTACGCACTCATTCTCACACAGATCGCCATGTAAATGTCCAACATCGCCACATCTTCACTGTATCCCTCCTAGCCATCGCTTCGGATTACAAATACATTTAATGTGTCTTATTTCGTACCACATTGGCCTTCAACCAACTGTGATTACAGGGAAGTATTCACAGGATTAACAAGAAAAACTTTGATGCACTGTTTATGTGTTTGACCATTGCACTGTACTAGATAATAGTGTCTCTTCTGGTGTCATAAAGATAAGACCATACCATCCCACATTCTATCAACTGTCTTTGCTACAGAGAATAAAATTACAGCTTGGAGATGAGATGCAAAAAAGACCTGGATTAAAGCGTAATTCTCTGATGAACTCTCCAAACTATTTTACACTACGATGTAAATCTTTGGCTAACGACCAGATGGGTTTTAAGGAGACTAAATCGTTCATGGGACACCTTGATCAAAGTTGTACAACCTGACGCCTCGGGACAAATTTAGTATTTAGAACCGTTCAAATTCCCTTTTCTGGTAGCGACAAGATAAACATGTTGGACATATTACATATGACTGACTGCTGTCTGTTGTATTTACTCTTCTTTGTCTGCACAGGAATTCTTTGCAGCGTGACAACAACCTGCATGCTCAAGAAGGAAATCAGATGGGGTAAGATAAGATGGGGGTTAAGTAAGGGGATATGATGTAGCCTACGATGTAGCATAGAATGTTACCTATATTACCTAGTCTATATCAACTACCCTGTATCAGCTAGCCTATAACCTAGCCTATATTAGCTCGTCTATGTTACCCAGCCTTTATTCGTCTATAGCCTATATTGCCTAGCCTTTATTAGCTAGCTTATATTAGCTAGTCTACATTACCTAGTCTATGTATGCCTCCCAATCGAAAACCAATGTATGTGCTAACAAATAGAAATTTTAAAAACGAATCAAACACATACACACACATATATAAAAAGTCCTGCTTGTAATAATTGCCTGCTTTGTGTCTTTAGTGGCGGGAATGAGAACGACAGTGGACCCGGCAGGCTCCACAGGAGACTGTCCCGTCTGGGGCGCAGACCGTCCCGGGACGCCTCGAGGCAAGGCCGGGATGCCCCCAGACCACCACTGCCGCCTCCAGAGGACCCACCAGCTCTACCGTCAAGACCTGCTGCTGCCCAAGGTTTACATATGCTACATACCTATTAGTCTATAACTGGCACAACATACATTACACCTCTTTGTCTATACATGGGGGGGAAAAAACAACAGAAAAACTATGTTAACGAATACAAACCTCGCATTTGATGATTCCTATCAGTACTCTGAACTGTTTTTTTGAAATAAGGTCATGCAGCACTAACCTTTTTGTTGTAGCTACTTTAAATTATATTGTATGCTTTGATTGTTGTCAGCCTCACTGGTAAGTCTCTTGGGATAAAAGCATCTAAAGCTAAATGACTAAATGTTAATACATGCTAAGCACACACACCGCACACCTCTTTAGTCTAGTGGTACAACACACATTTTAGTCTATACATGGTACAACGTACAGCCTTTAGGGAGACTGGTCCATCAACATGAAATAAATAACCAACTTGAATACATGTCCTTTTGATCTCCCAGATGAAAGGCCCTCTCCACCAACCCCAGCACCCAAACCAGCACTAACCCCCAAACCTCAGGCCTCAGCCCAGGCAGCGAAGCTCCCCAAGCAGCTGACTCCTAACCCAAAGCCCAGGCTTCCACGGAGGCCTCTGTCAAAGGTGTTTAGCAGCAGCAAGCATGGTGAAAACATCCTGCAGGTACAGTGGAAGCACACAATGTACTGTATAGGGATGGATGAATTAATTAATCGATTTATAGATGGATATATTAATGGGTAGACGATAGATAGATAGATAAATAGATAGGTGGATAGATTGATGGCATGAGGTGGATGTGTGAATGATAGATGGATAGATAGATAGATGGATGGGAGAGATACCTTGGGGAGAGATGTTAATGAATGGCTGACTCTGTGAAAGGGCTTGGAGTGTTTCCGGAATGACACAACCCTGTGTGATGTCATCCTGGTCGCGGGTGACGCCAGCGAGACCTTCCCCGTCCACCGGGTCATCATGGCCGCGGCCAGCAACTACTTCAAGGCCATGTTCACCGGTGAGATGACCGCCGTCGCATCCAGACACACACAGCAATGACCAATTACACAAATACACAGGAAAACAAACAAAGTACTACAGCTTTATATGAGCTCCATGGAGGACGCACAATCTTCACCTAATAACACGCCACTCACTGTGTCTGTTTCTTCCTACATGTCTGTGAGGAAAAAGAGGAAGTGTGGACAGCTATTTCCACACAGCTATAGTGATAAGGATTGGTTTCTGCAGTAAGAAATGTAGTTGACATGACAGTCAACTACATTTCTTACTGCAGAAACCAATCCTTATCACTTAACCACAGTACAAATGCAACACCTTCACCGAATAACACATCCCTATCTGTTTCTTCCCATGCGTCTGTGAGGAAACGAGGACGTGTGGACAGATATATTTGTCATGATCTGCATTTCATAGGCCTTATTGTCGTGTCTTCAAACTCCCTGCTTGTTCCCCCCCCCCCCGCTTTTGTTATGAATCAGGAGGCATGCGTGAGCAGGAGATGGGAGAGATCAAGCTCCATGGAGTGACCAGGGCGGGTCTGAAGAACGTCATAGACTTCATCTACACCTCCAGGGTCAACCTCAACATGGCCAACCTGCAGGACACGCTGGAGGCTGCCAACTTCTTGCAGGTCATGCCCGTGTTGGGCTTCTGCAACCAACTGCTGAGCAGCGAGGTGAGACATTAGACACCGCCGATGGACAACGGACATCTACATTCAGGCTGAGCACAATACAAAGCATTACAATCAAAATGAGTGTCTACAAAACAAGTGGACAGAGTGGAGAGTAGCCGGAGGAATCTAGGAATCCCATTTCTTTCTTTCTTTCTTTTGTTTTAATTTTGTATTACTGGTGGTCGTGTCACAGTGGATATCACATTTCTAAATTCCACAGCAGTTTCTACATTTCTCTAATTCTACAGGGTACAGCTCCACAAAGTGCATTCTGGGCCATATTCACCTAGCGGCCATCTTGGCTCCAAATGCTGGCTGGGTGGGGGAACTGAATGTGTTTAGAACCAAGATGGCCGCTAGGTGAATAAGGCCCATGGCCGCTAATACACAAGGTATTATAGATGACGTATGAGTGAATGATTATTGTGTGCCTGTGTGTGTTCGTGTCAGATCACGGTGGATAACTGTGTGGAGGTGGAGCGGGTGGCAGTTGATCTGCTACTGAACGATGTGCAGGAGAACATAGGTGTGTGTTTCTAAGTATTAATTATCTCACCCTTCTATAACCGCTTCACCTTACCCCAACAGTATCTGCATAAATACATGAATGTTTTGATGTGTTTGTGTTGTCGCTATGAATTCATTCTTAAGTGCATATCTATAATCTAATGCAATGGATCGTTTTTCCTTCTTCCTCAAACGTTTTTCTCCAGACTGTACATGAACTGCACCATGTTTTGTTTTGTTTGTCATGTTTGAAGCTTTTATCCAAAGCACCTTACAGTTACTTCAGATACATTTAATTAAGGAGCAGGTAGGGGTTAGGGTATCGTTGCTCAAGGATGCCTATAGATAGGCTGCAGACATTGGGGTTCAAACACAGGACCAACCAACCACTCTCTTCTTAAACCGTCCTGTCCAGGTGAGTTTGTGACCCAAAACCTGTGGGAGCTGGTGCAGAGCAGATGCTACCTGGAGCTATCAGCCAGCAGCCTGGGCCAGGCCCTGGCCAGTGACTCCCTGAAGGGCTTCTCTGAAATGGAGCTGTACAACATCGCCTGTGCCTGGCTCAACCACGACGCCCCCCACCGCCGAGACTCCATCTACGCCCTGATGCGCCACATCCGCTTCCCCCTCATGACCCCCGACCAGCTCATCCAGATCTCCCAGGGCGCGGGCGAGGGAGACGAGGAAGGAGGGGGCAAGGAGACGTTGATGCACAGCGACGCGGCGTGCGTCAGCCTCCTGCTGGAGGCCAGCAACTACCAGATGATGCCCTTCCTGCAGCCCGCCCTGCAGACCGAGCGCACGCGCATCCGCTCGGACACCACGCACCTGCTGGCACTGGGGGGCGTGATGCGGCAGCAGCTGGCGGTGAGCCGCGAGCTGAGGCTCTACGACGGGAAGAGCGGGCTGTGGCGGGCCCTGGAGCCCATGGTGGTCCCCCGGTACCAGCACGGGGTGGCCCTGCTGGGGGGGTTCCTCTTCATAGTCGGAGGTAGGAGCGTCCACCACTGCACTGCACACTACTGCACCACCATATAGTGGTACTGAGGTACGACATAGTGAGTCATTTTTCTTTTGGGTACTGTTCCTGAAGTTGTTGTGATTGCGTCGCCAAGTTTGAGCAGCCTTGCACCAACTGTTGAGAATTCCACCCTTATTTATATATTTAGAATTCCACTGGTATTTATTTAATAATAACGCTGTCAGGGTTATAATCCCTGAAGGACCAATCCACATTGTAGTGGTTTTAAACGAATGAAACCACTGTTTTAAGTTTTGCGCCAAACATTAATAATTCAAGCTTCCATAACTGCTTCCCCCGTGCAACACCTCACTTCCTGTGCATGTGAGCTCGCCTACGTAGGCACTACGCCTGTAACCATCTTTCCTCACCTACAAATACAATATAAAAACTACAAAAAAAAATGAAATAACGTGCCAATGTACCCAATGAATCAGCATACATATATAATAACTCCAACACGCATTCCTTCTTTCTTCTCCGTCATTCTTTGTGCATGGATCGTTTTGCAGCATTTTTGCAGCATTTTTGCAGCATTTTCATCGCGACATAACGCCGCCCGTCTCTCTCTCTCCCAGGCCAGAGTACCTACGACACCAAGGGGAAGACGGCGCTGGACTGCGCGTACCGCTACGACCCGCGCTTCGACTGCTGGCTCCAGATCGCCTCGCTCAACGCCAAGAGGACCTTCTTCCACCTGAGCGCCCTGAGGGGGAGGCTGTACGCCGTCGGTGGGAGGAACTCGTCCGGAGAGATCGGTGAGGACCTCGCATGGGCGGCGCGCCACTCACTGCGCAACCAACTGTTGATATGTTGCTTTTTTTCAGTTTTTTTGTAATTTACTATATTTCGGTAGCATGCGAGTAGCTACTTTATTTAACTGTTTATGAATATGAACCGCTGTTATATTTATGCTCTTTATAAACGTCTCATAATGGTCCGGACCGGTTGTTAAGTGGTCCGTCACGTCTTTTTGGTCCCCAGTGGTCCGTCGTTTTCTTTAGTTATGTTTTTCAAAATTGTAATCATCTGAATAGTCATCAACTTACATGCATTCATTCCATACAATTACATGACTGACCACTTAACAACTGGCCCGGACCATATGGACCACTGGTTCATATTTCTAAACAGTTAAATAAAATCTCTACTCACATCCATGCTATGCTATGCAGTGCAATGCATGGATAGACTCCATAGAGACGGCCATTCGTTTCCCCGACCTTTAATGTGCCATATATGGATAGTTTCCGCTGCTTGTTGCAAAAAATTCATAACAGTTGTGTGTAAACCAAATGGGTGACGTCACGGACGCTACGTCCATATTGTTTTTACTTACTCTTATGGTTCAGCCTCCATCTCTTCCTCTGTTTCCAGACAGCGTGGAGTGTTACAACCTGAAGAGGAACGATTGGACGTTGGTCAGTCACATGTCCGAACCTCACTACGGACACGCCGGATCCGTGCACGGTGACCTCATGTATGTCTCAGGTAATGAACAAGTGGCACAAGTGACCGTGTGTGTGCTTCAGGTCACGTGGCCTCTCGTGTAAGTCTCAGGTAATGTACATTTATAGTGTACACATACGATGTGTAGTGTAGTAGTAGCATAGTGTAATGTAACCATACTAAAAGTGTGTGGTGTAGAGACAGAGACAAAGCTTGTTGGCTGGGCCGGTGGGAAACCCCTCGGTGGCGAACACAGGACTGTGCTTCTGGCCTGCGCTGGCGCTAACCCTGGGAGGCGGTTTCCTAGCAACCCAGCTGAGAGGCCAGAGCGACTGGCTGTGAGAACAGAAGTGAGATGCAGGAAGTAGCGAAGGCTGCGGTTGAAGTAGGCCAGACCAGACAACACCTCGCTCTCTCGCACCACACCATGCATCCGCCTGCAGTGCAGAAGAAAGGGCATGTGATTAAAATACACGTGGCATCACTTCAAGGAGGCAATGTTCATTTGTTAGCGATTATAGTCTTTACAGAAACCTTCCAATGAATGTATTAACTCTTATGGTCTTATGACGATGCGACTTAACAGCAGTAAATCTCCTTATTGAACCCAGAATATTGGAAACATCACCCATCAAAAGCATCAAAGCTACTTTGTAGTAATCGGCGTCGTCACCATGGTTACTGTGCGACTGCAGGTCATGGTGTATGGTGGATTTAATAGATTGAGATAAATAGCAGCGTGTTGACAAAAGGGCCGAGGAGTCCTCTGCCCGTTCTGCAGCAGGTGTGTTCAGAGTTCAGAGCATGACCCGTTGCCGTGGTGGTGGTACGCCCACTTCCTTCCTGTTCAGACCAATCGCACATCTGCATCTCTGACAACAACACGAGCGAGGAACCGAGAGAAGGAGTCGGGCTGTGAGATCTGGGTTTCCGCTTCGAAACGTGCAAAACAACACAAAAACGAGATATGAACATAGACATAAACAATACACATCATACAATACGCATCAAATCAACACTATGGTATCACAACAGCTCTGCACCAACGGGGATCATGCAGAACTGAAAAGAGAACTACCAATACAATAGAGAACTACCAAGACAATAGTTTGACATGGATAACCAGAGAGGACTGCTGCATTCTAACGGCCTTGTGTGTGCCAACTGATAAGACACACACACACACACACACACACAGTTTGTGGACTGATTAGCGGATGCGATAATCGTCATATTGCTGATAATTCTATTTAGTGATGTAAACATTCTCTGCAGGGTTGTAGAAAGTTAGCTATTAAACCAGTCTGGACTTGCCCCATCCTCCACACCGAACC
>OMNS01029819.1:0-13366 GCA_900303225.1 Laemonema laureysi | reverse complement strand
AAGGGGTCACGTATGGGGCGAGGTGCGCACACGCCACACGCCACACGCCCCGCGGGGCCCTGCTCACTGGCATTTATTTTTTAAGATGGGGATCCGTTTGCACCCACGAACGGGGATCGCGTTTCATCCCAGGGGTCCTGTGACGCGCTGGAGAAAGTGCGCGTTGCTCTTACAACGGGAGATCACAAGGTCACGCGCATGTGTCTCTCTCCCCGGGTTCAAAGTGTTTTACCCCACAGGTCTTGCAGAGACATATATGTGTGTGTGTGTGTGTGTGTGTGTGTGTGTATATATATGTGTATATATATATATATATATATATATATATATATATATATATATATATAATGGGGAAGCAAGCACTTGTACCATAACTGATACAGACAACAGTATGTTGTGAGTTTCAAAATCCTCGGTGCATTTTTACCATTTTTATACAATTTTAACAGAGTTGGATATCAACGGAGGGTTCATTTTTAACCAATCAGTGAATCATTTTCACATCAAAATATATTTTCGTCCCATCAACGCAATGCAACAAATGTGTTGGCAGTTGGTAGACTACTGATGCGACCCTGCTAACTCCCCGAGTGCAGCGGGCACAGTTGGAGAAAAGCGCGCTCTGTCGCCACCTGCTGGTCAAGTTGAGTTACAGTCATAGCAGAGGGGAGCGGCGGATTTCTCGAGATGATGTGTTTTTGGGCTTACAGTCTGTCGCAAAGTGCTTTTGTGTATGTGGGAGCACAGCAATTCCAGGCTCATGTTGAGCCTAACAACCATTCCAGTTAACACACATTTTTACAAACATCTTTGATACCAGGACACTGTTCATAAAACTAACTATGGTCCAAGCTAACGAGTAGTCGTAGTAGCACTGCGAAAGGAATACAACTGGCGCTTTGTTTCTCAGTACTGCATACTGTATTTATGTACATGCCCCCCCTTAATGACTTGGGAATCCAGAGTCTTTCATCGTTGAAGTCCGTGATGAGCCCAGAGAGAGATGCGTGTTGAGACTCAAGTTGGATCAAGATCCGAGGAGTGGGAAAGCTTCTCCCGTGACGTGAACTCCCACGAGGCTCTGTGCAATTAGACAGACAAAGAAAAAGTGCAATTACCCTTTTGTTGTGGTTCTATTCTATAGTCATTTACTGGTGTTTTGAAGCTCAGAGACTTTGGGTATATAATTATTGCTTAACTTTGTGTAGTATTTATTTAAAAAAAATGAAATAAAACATCCCGTGTAATCGTATTTTTATGCAACTCTCGCGCGTCCTCCCAGGCAGTAGTCATGTTCACCTTCGCACCTTCTTGTTGTCTTTATTGTTTTGTTACGAAGGCAATAGTGTTGGCTTCTCGTTGAGGATTGTGATGATGTCTCGTCGTGTGGTCGAATCCCTTGAAGCAGATTAGCTCTCTAACCCTCGCGGTCCCATTTGATTATGATGTTTGATTATGTCATGTCATACTTAAATACGTGTACGATTTTCTTGACTTTCACTTTTTAAAAGCAAACTAGATTTTATTTTTTTTGTTTTAGATGGTTTTTTTGTAATCATAGGAGCTGGCTCCTTTAAAAGAAAATGTTTTTCTTTGATGACACAGATAGCCTGAAATATTTATAACAAAGACACTCATGAAGCCATTAGCCACAAATATTTGCCTGCTAGGCAACATCTCCGACCTTGAATTTATTTTAGTTCTTGTTTTATCAAATCTAGATTAATTTGTTTTTCTTCCCGAAGACAGAACACGAACCAGGGCCTGAAAGTACAAGTACTTCAGAAGTCTAAAAACAAATATTTTGTTTGGCTATGGCGTTCATCTTAATGTAGTTGTTTTTTTGTGTCTGGGAGAGTGTGACTTGCATAAAACTACCGTTTCTTTTTACTACTGACCGAACTGGCGCATACAAGACTGTTCCCCTGTCTTATATCATTCCACACGTTTGTCTGTGAATTTTACTTTGGCATAGTAACTGTAAAAAAAAAAAAATTAAAAAAAAAAGATTTGGTAAAAGTACTTTTACGTTTTTAAATGAAATATTGATGTGTTTCAATATAATTTCCCATGTTTGAACAGAAGTATGTAGAATTAAAAAAACAATCTAATAAAAATGCCGAAACTCTTAAAGCGTTGTAACTGCCGAATATAAATGTGTCAGGGTTTGAAAAGTTAGTGCAAAGCTACCGTGACTGTGTGGGCTGTCTAGATAACTGACGTATGTTCAGTGGGGGGCAGGACGGATGGACATGTGTTCTATTGTTGTTTGTTCCTGAAGATGCATGCAAATAGATGTAAAATTATATCATTGAGGATCTAGAGAGACTTTGAATGTTTTCCTATACTGTAGATGCCTCTAGATGATAGATGTTGGATATCTATGCAGATACATGTACATTTACAGCCTTGACTATTTATTCATTTATTTCTTTATTTCTTTATTTTATTTTATTTTTTCTTCTTTAGGTCTCACTTGAAATGTCTTTGTTATTTTACTCCAGTATCTCTACTTGATTTTTTTGTTGGACGGTGATTGGATGAATCTTTGGTCATTCATGGCATGAATAACTAACTGCTTCGTAACTCCTGACAGAACTCATAACTGACGCATTGAAACCAAAGGCATTTAGCAGTGCGATTGTTTATTCGGAAAGATTCAACATTCCAGACGAAAACAGAAGAAAAGTACATGGACTGTAATTCTACAATAGTGCATTGGGCAACAACAAAAACAAATCTCAAAATATGAGGATACTTAATATGTAAAAAATAAAATAAAATAAAAAAGGAAACAACAAAGGACCTTAATATGTAAAAAATAAAACAAAAAGGACACTAGGTCAGTCTTCTTTTCCCCCTTGAAAGACCGTTCTGCACGCAGTGGTTCACACGGCAACACTGTTCGGGATCTTGTCTGGCGACATGTAGTAGTACGGCAGCTTCTTGCCCTCGTTTCTCACCTTGATGCCGGTGCTTATCTCCGCCAAGTTCTTCCTGAACTTCTCCATGGCTTCCTTCACCGGCTGCTCGGTGAAGTGCTCGTCAGGGTACATGCCTAGGTACAGCTGGGGAGCAGAGAGGTGAACCGTGAACCAGGAACTTCTTGTGATACTAGAAGTGTGGATTTGGATTTTAACAATAATTTTCAGTCCCAAGATTTTTCAGGTGAAACCTTGGATTTTACATCTCCTTAAAGGTACATTTGAATGGACCTAAAGGTCTACCACAAGGTGTGATGTTGGTTTGCTGCTACAAGCACACAGGAGACGTTTGCCTTCTGCCAGAAAGCCTTGTGTTAGGAAGTCAGGTGACGTTGCACAAAGAGTGACAAAGTACATGTAGGGAGGAAGTCGTGGTGGATGAATGGGTCTTTCACCCAGGAGACCCGTATTACACACGACACAACTACTTGGTTAGGTTTGTCAACAAAACTACTTGAAGCAGAAAGCCCTTTCTGCCAAAGCCCGGAAGGCAAATTTCTCCTGTGTGCCAATTACAAGCTTTTCAAAATTTACCCTACAGTGACGTCACACGTGGGAGTGTCCACCCAGATGTATGCTGGATAGATCCACCTGCCCAGCCTAACCAATGGACTGTACCAACTGGTAGGCTGATCTATCTTTATGCCTAATCAATGTCACACCAGGTGATAAAATAGGGTCAACGTGTTTTAGCCTGTATTTCTCTGATTCAGGCTTTTCCCCTTGACCTTTAAGAGTGGAGTGTCATGACAAAATGTCCAGTACAGCGCTACCCAGTGCGTCCCCCCCTTCTGTACCTCGTTCTCCTGGTACTGACTGAGGGCCCACACGGCCCCCAGGTGCCAACAGGAGCGCCCACGGTCGGGGAGGCTCTCTATGATCAGCTTCACGTCCGCCACGCCCTTCTTTGTGGGCGGGGGCTGGCGCATGGTGGAGGGGGCGTTGGGGATCCAGGAACACCAGTCGTACTACACCACAACATAGACATAGAGGGAGACAGGAGAGAGATGATGCTGTGGCTCAAAACCCACTGGTGCGCACTAGTGAGAACTACCTTGTCGGCAATACACACTTGTAGTAGTTCATTATATATATATTTTTTTTGATACAGGCATAACAAAACCTCATTGAACAACACATCCGAGTATGTGCCTATGCATTTTAATGCCCACTTGTGGAGCACTACAAAAATACACATTGTGTTTGGATATACCCACGTTCCTGTCGGTCACCACCATCCATAGAAATCCCCCAAAATCCCCCACCATCCATAGAAATCCCCCAGAATACATAAAAAAATGACTTCTTTGTAGAAAGAACTACAAACTGTGTGTGTGTGTGTGTGTGTGTGTGTACAGCATTAAGTACCTGTCCAAAGTTGACCGCTGCGTGCTGGGAGGAGGCTGTGAAGATGACCACAGTCAGATACTCGGTCAGCTCCTCCAGTGTCTTCAGGGACTTGGGAAACTCTGGAACAAGATAGAAGACGAACAGAATAGAAAATGACTTGAGGTGTAGTGTAGTAGTGTGGAGAAAGCAGTCAGCAGCCATCGTTTTGCAAGCATCATTGTGGCAACATGGCCTTGTGAAATGCACATGTCCGGTGGTGTTGGTGATGGTGGTGAAATAGAGGTAGAGAAATTTAAAATTCTCTTGTTGGCTTAGTATTTGCAGCCCCAACCTCCTGGTCTTCCACGACTGAACGATATCACTGCCTTAACAGGCGTTCTGCGGTCTTTGGTAAGACGTACCACAGGAGTCCAGCATGCCGAAGTTACACACGTCCTTGACAAAGGCCTGGATCTCGGCGTCTCCCTGTAGAACCTCGTCGCTGGCATAGTAGATGTTCACGATGTCTGACACAAAACTGCAAAACAGGACAGAATTCAATACAATCACCAGAAAATCTCAAGATGCTCTCTTCTCTTTTACTTCACTCAACAGTGTGTACGCCATCTCTGAGCACCTATTCATACACAAACATCGATGTGAATTGGATAATTATTATGGTGATTCTGTGTCGCTCACTTGGTAGAGCATAGCGTGAACACCAGGGTTAATGTTTGCACTCGTGGGTGTGTCAAAACACTTCAGACTAAAGCATCCACCAAATGACGAATAATACGATACAATGGCGAATGAATTAATCTTTTTTTTTTATCGAGCAGTTTGTTTCCAGACCTCTTGGTGGCTGCCCATACTTTGTAGCCGTCATCTCTGAAGAAGTAGGTGGGCAGCTCGTCCACGTTGTCCAAACCACGGGCCTTGATGTCGTCAGGGAAGCACAGACACCTGAAGGTCAGGGTCTTCATGGCCTTCTGGATCAGCTGGACGTGTCCACCTCCACCCGTGCCATTGGCCTAGAGGACAGAGGAACACAACAGGAGAACATAGAAACGTTGTGGATTTACATTTGGTGGATGCTTTTATCGAAAGACTCTTACAATACTGTGAGTGCATGTGTCTTCAAGTTTTTGTCATTCTTAGGATGGGCCCAGTGGAAATTGAAACAGAAACCCAGTTGCGGTATTAATGTCATGCTCTACAAATTGAGCAAGACAGGACTACAAGCAAATTATCCAAAAAAACAGGATTTCTTTACAGTTTACACAAAGAAATGACCCAGTAGAAAGAACGGTGTTTCTACAGTGAACCTTAATGAAAAGGTGATCAAGATCACCACAACAGATGACACACTATTCTTCAGACCACGTTGATCTAAACAGAATTGCTGATTAACCTGAATGATTAATTTCCCACGGCACTAGTAGCAAATTAGTCCTCAATCTCCCAGGCTATGCTTGATTCACAGCCTTTAGGTGTCGACGTAGTCAAGGACTACGCTTTGATTTAACCTGATGGTCAGTTATCAGTCACTCAAGTCATTGACCAAAAAAATTGTTTAAAAAATTAAACGACTTACTTTTTAAGTAAGTAAGTAACAGTATTTCTACTGGAGCCAGATTTTTCACCTCTGACGAGATGAAAATAACGAAACACTCTCTCATCTCGTCTCTCCGGCACTTTGTTTTTCCCTGGCGGGATTTGTCTGGCGCTCACCTTGTCGAAAATACCACATTCGCAGATGAGCTGCTCCCGGGCCTTGGTGTTGATGGCGATGGTGTAGCGGATGTGTGGTATGAGTAGCTGTGAGCGAGAAGGAACATTGATGCGTGGCATGAGTGGACCACCGAGACACCTGAGACTGATTCGTTCAGCGATGGCCCTCACCACATGGGACCACATGGGAGACTTCAGACACACCGGTGTTTACGTTTGCATTCTGCATTCGCATTTTATTTCCGCTACTCATGGTTTAAATATAGATTTTTGTTCTAGTAGTTCTCTGCACATTATTTTAGTACTACATTATTATTACTATGATGCTATATTTTAATACTTGAAGAAGAAGCATCTTGTCTTAATCGTTTGGTCGATCGATCCATCGGGGGAACCTTACCTTGTAGACGGGGTGGACGGCGGGCAGCTGTCTGTACATGGCGATGCCGAACACCTCGGTGATCAGGTGCGTCTTCAGGAGATGCGTGACAGTCTGATGCACGTGGAAGTCGGCGGAGCGCACCCAGATTTTGGCCATCAGCCAGTCGTACTGACTGTCGCTGGGCAGGAAGATCGGGTTCTGCTCACCGGGAACCTGATCCAGCTGGGAATGAAAAGAAAAGGAAGAGAATAATAAGATGGAGCTAGAAGAGAGTATTCCTAATATTACTATCTACTATACTAGTCATTCAGCACACACTTTTATCCAAAGCAACTTATTGTTGAGTTTATTTCGATGCATATTCACATCCAGGAGCAGGGATTAGGGCATCTTGCTCAGATGCCAGTGCAGGTGGACTACAGACATTGGGGTTTGAACCCAGAACCTTTCATCTAGATCTAGGAGTAAAATTCCTTGGGTGCCGAAAGCTATTGGGTTCAATTCCCAATGGCAACAGTCTACCTGTAGACATTCCTGAGCAAGATGCCCTAACCTCGACATAAAGACAAAGTAACATTTACTGTTGGCTTTGGATAAAATTTGTGGTGTTTTTGTTCATCTCTAGCCCGTCCACATGGTACCTGTATGGCCAGGGGTAGGATCTTGTTCTTTATGGTCCTGTAGAGCAGGCAGATGGGAGCCGCCAGGTACTGCAGTGTGCACGGGTCCGTAGAGTTGGGAGTGATGTCATCTAGCACCTTGTAGTCCGCTATGTAGATGTTCCCTGCCTGGAGAGAAGAACACCCACCACTTACATGACATAACTATTCCTCCACACTTCCACACCTTGGTGGTTGTAAAGCGGACAGCTGTCTTCAGTTTTTTTTTTTACGAGGTTAAACAGACGGGACTCTGTTTGACTCCCTGTATGTGCAGCTCTGGATCTTATGCGAGACAAAACAAGATGGCATCAACTTAGTGCACGCTATGACATGATATCTCATCTCTACGGTAGTATGAGAAACATTGTAAATCTTGTACCACCATCTACCCAGCTCTTGCACAGCTTTCAACAACAGGGACTCAGTCAGTCTGTTCACAGCCTTCACTGTTCTTGGATTCTTAAAAGACACACGGGTTAAGCATGTGAATGGCGAGCTAGAATAGGAGCACTACGGTACGGAGATGACCTGTGGTTACCTCTAGTTCTTCTTCCAGGGTCAGGTCTCTCTCCAGGCAGATGGCCACCATCTTATGGGTGACCGGGAAGTTGTCTGGAAGTTTGGGGCACTTCTGGAACACCACTGGGTTGCAACCGTTCAGGAACTGGTAGCCAAACATGAAGTCCTCCTTCCAGTGTTGCATGACATACTCTGAAACATGGAATTTAGTGTTATGCGTAACGCTAATCGAGGTTTGCTAGTTATTTCACTCCCATTGAATTACATTTCTGAATGGATTCATGAGTCTGAAGTCATGTCAGTTTTATTATTTATTATTACAGTCTCAAAGGGCTTCACAGGCCCCACATGTCGTAGCCCTGCACCCTCTAAAGTTGAAGGAAAAATTCCCCAGAGGGAAGAAACCTTGAGAAGGAACACCAGTGATGGTTAAGAGTGCAATAGGAGAAGAAGAAGTAGTAGTAGTTGTTGTTCATGCTGAGAAACCGACCTGAGATGGTGTTCTTGATCCTCACGAAGATCTTCTCAAAGTCACTGAAGTCGCTCCAGGAGGACTGGAACATGTGCATGAACTGGTTCACACACAGGTTCTCTATGCTGGAGAGCATTAGCATTGGCAAACGTCAGTCATCATCGTTACTACCTCATTTTTTCCTACTTGGGGGTTGCTTGAAATGGATATGGAGTCATGGGAGTCATGGGCTTATAAGCTATAGATATTTGCCAACGATTGCTACCTACTTACAGGGACGTTGCAGTTACAAGTTACGTGGCAAATTATACCAGATACAGGATATGCTTACCTAGGTTTTGTACATAACGAGGCTTCCATGTGTCCATTAAGAACAACAAGGATGCCTCCTCACTGCCATGTATACACAGCTTTCCCGTGTGCATGTAAACACAGTGGTTGATATTACGGACGGATGTTGATGGAATCAAGGCAATGTGTGGGGAAGAAGCTGGAGAACAACTTTGAAATGGCTGAATGCTGAAAAGCTTCATTTTCACAGTTGCTAGAATCCTGAAGGTATACTGGATAAAAAAACAACTGCACATGGTTGTACACAAGTCCAATCTGACCAGCCCCAATCAACCCCCCTAGGATGAAGATCAGTGTGCAACAGCGTGTAATGCGATATTATCAAACATACCAGACCCGGCCAACTGTAATATATGTGGATATTCATGCAGGGCAGGTTTTAGCACATTGAAAACATGTCTGATATAGCCTACAATCAGACACTTCGTGCAACAGAAGATTACAAATGCAAATACACAGATAGCGACAACAACAACAACACATTGTTCCTCTACCTCGCTACCACTTTATTGACATGAAGGCAGCGAGTGAGTGAGTGAGGAATGTGGATATGGATTTATAACCTGTTATAAAAGGTTGCCCGGGGGGCTAAAGTGAGCACCTACGCTTTACTGTAGTTCAGTACAAAGTCCACTCCCTTCTCGCTGTCAAATTGGATGTCTCTGGGCAGGTCCCTGTGTTTGGCAGCATCTATGCTCATTGGGATGCCCGGTTGCCACTCTTGCCATCTGAAAAGTGCAGTGAGGATCAAAAGTCTAGTCTAGTCAGCCTACCAGTCAGTTTGACAAATCGCTCAATGCTCAAGTAAAGCCGACTTGGTCTTACTTGTACATCTTGCGTCTCGTGTCCAGTTCTTTCTTTCTGTGCTGCTTGGTGATCATCGTCTTGTCGTCCTGTGGCAGTCGTGCTGAAAGCGTCAAGCAGGGTTTGCTCTGCAATGAACTGAAGTAGTCATATTTGTTTTTGGTATACACCTGAAACTATATGGTCAAAGACCTGACGCAATGAAGGCTGATTTGTGGGGGGGGGGGGTTTAGCTCTAGTCGTCTAGAACACACTTTGTTGAGCTGTAGGCCTACTACTGTTGTGGAATTTAGAAATGTAATTACTAATCTCGTAATCTGACTCAACATTTTCCGACTCAACCATTTAGATGCTATGATTTTATTGTTCTCAGCCTTGGGGATGAAAGCGTCCGTGAAAAGACCAAATGTAAATAGCTGTCCCTTTTGAGCAGGTGGGCGGGGCCGCTCACGGGTCAAAGGTCAACAGGTGACTATACCTCGTCCATCTCTGAGCACCACCTCCTTGTCGTCCACCAGCCAGCGGAAGCAGGGGAACTCTATGTACTCGCCTCTCGGGGTCTTGACTGTGATGTACCTGCAGTACCAGTCGTCTTGCACCCAGTACTTATTCTTCTCAATGTTCACCAACAGGATCTCCCCCAGGTCCTCACCCACGGCCACGTCGTACGAATCCACCTGTAGTTAGTCAATCATTCATCCATCGTCAGTGCATTAGTTCCTGGTTCTAGAAGGAGGAATTTAGTCAGTGAGTCAAAAATGTTTCAGTTATTTGTATAAAGGGAATACATTGATAGTAATTCTAGTATACATGTATTTGGAGCAGGTCATCCATTTTGAAAAGAAGGGGATGGGTTCAGTACTGCCATGATATTAATCTGTGATGAAAGTGTGAACATTTTACTCGTCCTACCAGGCACCCGTTTTCAAATCTAAAATTTGAACTTTGAAAAAGATGCAATATGAACATTAAAGATGGAAATCATCTTCAGTTTGGTATTAGGGATGATTGAGTGCTAATGTGGTTTCCGAGACAACCACGTCTTACTAGTATTACCTGTATGTGCCAATATAACATTGCTTAAGGTTCAACTGACTTCAGGATTTCAAGTCTCCGTTGCAGCATTGTTCCTCATTTGTTCACTTTTCACTTTTTCTCAAACAAATGTTTGTTTGTGTTGGTCCCTCTTTAACAGACGAAATCATTAAGTCACATGTACAGACATGATTATCACGTTCCACCTCTCACACACACACACACACACACACACACACACACACTCACCGCCCCCCTCTCGAAGTCGTTGTACATCGGCTTGTCCAGGAGGGTCCTCTCACTGCAGTGCTCTGCGCCCACCAGTGTTACGTAGATGTAGTCGTCCGTCCCTGCAAACCACTGGCTGCCGGTGGCCACAGTCACTGTGTAGGACGGCATGCTTGACCTCCTGTGGGCTTCGATGCAAGGTAAACCGTCAAGTTCTGAGCAAGTCCTGACCGTGCAGGAAATATGCACTTCTGTACTTGAATATCCCGGCCCTCCCCCTTTTTTCATCACTTTTTTTTGTGTGACCCTGTGTGTGTGTGTGTGTGTGTGTGTGTGTGTGAGGGTGGAGCCTGAGATTGATGCTATCTGCCCTGTCTTGCCTGTAGTTGAAAAACAACTCGGTCGGTGTCAGCCACGCATTCAAACAAGAACAGAATAGACAAAAAGAAAAAGACAATTCCTCGCTCCAGATACACAACAGTGTATCATGAATGCCCTTGTGTCCAAGGTGACATGAATATCGCTGTGTGTATTGAGGTCTGGGAGCTACATTTCACACATCATATTTACTAGTCAAACCAGGAAGAAACACTAAATGCAAATACGAACTACTGATATGAGGTAGAAGCGCTTCGACATAGAGGAACTACAAAACATTTGTATTTTGGATAGAAAGCCATTGTGTCACTGAATGACAAAGGTATCCTGTCGCAGACCGGGATGTTGCTAGCTTAAACGCAAACGGCGGGCAGTGTGGTTGAGGTGTGCTTGAGCAAGGCACACCTTGCACATGCCAATGGCGTTGCACCAAACAAGGTTGACTTTGTATGGAGTTATGAACGTTAGCGTCAAGGTAAATTATTAATGAATATTAAACAATTCATTGTGTTGAGTGCAATGAATATATAATAATATCCAATGATCATTGGCACAATATTAGGGCCTCTATATAAACACCAGATAACTTTGTAAAATGTCTCAGAATCCAATGGATCCCTTCTGACAGAATTATCATTCATTGGTCAACACAATGGTCTTAAACAAATGTATTATATATGCCTTTTTTTTCCTTTGGTTGCTGTCTCACTGTATTGCTGGCCTGGCTGAGTGGTCTCGTTAGCTGAATATGAATAACCTGCAGCTAGCCATGAGCTATGTAAGAGCTGTCCAACTGCCAGCTCACTCTCTCTGGCACGATACAGACCAGCACTCAGCAGTCTTAGCAGCATGACTGACAACCAGCTGTGTACTTGTAGCCTTGTTTAATTAACTTTGCTCTACTTTCTGACACGACACCCTACGTGTCCTCCCTCACTCGTTCATACACTCATTACATCACTGATTTCGTGCGGACTACGCACACGTTATTACAGGTTGCTTTGGTCGTTTAAGTATCAAATAAAGTGGTTTTTTTTTTGTGATGCCCACATTTGCTGTTCCAAACGAGAGTCAGGTCGTAACCGTGTATCGTTGTCTCGGGAGTTTGTCGGCATTCTGATCCGACATCATTCGCAAAGTTACAAATCAGAAATCACTGAGAACTGTAACGAAACCACACAAGAACATCTCATTTGAATGCAGTTGGTCTTTATATGTGCATATGCGTTACAAATAACAAGTCATAACGTATTGGAAGGCATTTTATTCAGTGGTGGTTGTCCCGACACCGGGCCCAATGTTTCGCTGCGGCTTCGAAGCACTACACGCGACCATGATGTACACTTGGTACACATTTAGGCGGTATATTAAACCTAATTTATGTATCACACAATCAGTGTTTACAATGAGCAGTCAAAGCAAAACGAACAGGATAGGGTTGTAAAGAACAAACAATGACAAAAACATTGCCGTTTGAAATAGTTTGAAAAGCATGAATGTAAGTTAGGTGACTGAGGTTTCTGCCCCACCAGAATGAGACGTAGGTAAACATTGACTTGCTGTAGAGGCAAAGTTGGCACAAATTACAGGCCTGTGTTTAATGTATCCAATCGGAACTGACTCCTATACAGTCATTTGTGGCAAATGTTTTTGTTTTTTTATTTAATTAAAAATCCATTTATATGCCTCAAATAAATTGGTTGATCAGTTAGGTTAGTCAGTTTTAATCTTTAGACTCTTGTAAACCAGCTCCTTTCCAACAACTGATGCTATTTAATTACCTAATTTGATCTTCTTCAACCTTGAAAAACACGAGAATCATTACGACACACACATTGCAATTTGTGTACCATCCATTATAATAGGCCTACATAATTCTACATTCTACATAAGTCTACATAATAGACCATAATTCCTACAACATGAAAACGTTTATAAAATTAAAATAACTACACAACACACTTAACAGACATAAATCCCATTTTCTTAGTATGCCTATCCAGGAAAGTATTGAATAAAGTAATCTTCGGTAATGGATTATGGGGAGTGATGTAATCACTCGGAGAGTAGGAGTTATGATTCATTGACCATTTTAGATGTAGTCAGTAAAATATCCCTTATGGACTAAATTAGATTAAGATCAAAACTTAATCTAAAACTAGTCGACTAGTCTGCCGATGAAGTTTTCAGATAAACTCTGAAAACATTGAAAATCTGTATGGCAAAAAGTACATTCACTGCCATATTTGTAAAATAGATGCCCATGTCCCACTATTAAAGGAATCATTACATGTGTTGATTAGTTCAATAGTCTGCTGTGTTGTGATAGTAAAACACCATTCATATTAAACACTGCCACTCAGTGGCTACAGTCTGCCAAGTGGATAAATACAAAGGAGAAACACAATGGGGAAACTGTGTGGAAGTGTAAATGACATTGTTTAAATTATTTCCATTAAATATTGTAATCAGAAATCATAGCATATCAACA
>OMNS01029815.1:0-10998 GCA_900303225.1 Laemonema laureysi | reverse complement strand
TGATAGGTAGGCCTAGAAACAGGATTCTCAGGAAACCTTTGTGTGTGTGTGTGTGTGTGTGTGTGTGTGTGTGTGTGTGTATGTGATAACATTTGGTTGAAACCTTGTGTGTCACATCCCCTTTTCTTTGCGCGACGTTCAACACATAGTTTAATGGAAAATGGGAAGTGAACTGGGATTTGAAAGTGTTTTTCACTATTGTTCCGTGCGTCCCATCATGGAAGTATTATTTCGGTTCCGTTTGGGTAAAAAAACACAAACGCTGTATGCGTATAGATAAACAACCAGACAGTTCCCCGAATGGGAGGGGACGTTGCTAGACCAGACCGTCCAGAAGTGTTAGTCATGTGTAAAGGTATTTCTGCTTTGTGTCTGCATATCCACCCCGAGCCCCATGTGTGACCCAAAAATCCTCAAATCCGGCTAATCCAACCCCTGGACATTTCCCCCCAACGCCCGGTCCACGGAGGACGACAAGTCGCGGACTGCACCTTTAACGCTCCTGGACTCGTTTCGTGTTCAATTAGTTTGTAGGTGGAGCGCTGCGGGGAGGTACGCCAGGCTGCAGTCCGCGGTACGGGGCAACAACCAGCACTGTTTGGAAGCCAAAACAGGACAAAGTGCCCGACGAACGAACTCTTCGGGGTTGTAAACAGGCTGTGTGTGGCTGGGGTAGTTGTATTATTAACAACAACTCAGTTCGATGCTGGTTCAAGAGAATTTCCAAATGATTGAAGTGTCGATCCCGTCGCTGGAGCGGGAAGTTGATGAGTCGGGGAAAGCCAAAAAGGTGAGCGCGATTTATGTTAAAATCTTCCGGCCGGATATTCACCCTGTGGGGAAAAATAAGAAAACAACTACCCTGCACGACATATGTATATATTTGATGGGTAGTTCGTTTAGTCAGTATCAGTATCAGTATCGCATACGGTTCACGCTGTATCACTAGATACATTTGACCGCCTGGGGTGAAGCAACGCCCGTCTCAGGTCCTTGCTGCCCGGCAGGTAATGGAAAACGAGAATACAGTTTCACAGCAGGGTTGCTGTTATTGTCTACATTTCTAAAAACTTTCTTGGCTCGCCCGTTCTAGCTTTGTGTGTGGGTCAATGTTGTGAAATTCGATGTTGACTTTCTCAGCTGTTCGTGAAAAGCACATTGTTGACCTGCTCTCACACTGGGGAATTTGTCCCACGGTGACTCCATAGAGCTGATACAGTCACAAATAGTTTCCCGAAACCTTCTCTGCATGCTTACTATTGAATTTTCCAATGTGGATATGTCCACTTTACTGCAATGTTGTGAAGTTCCATACAAAATATCTAATGGTCAGAATTGAACCAGTACTTAAACTTGATTCATTACACCAACGTATCTGCGCCAAAGAAGAATTGACGTCACTAGACCTTCCCCAGAGGCCAGTTTGGTGGCAGAGCACGCCAGAAAATAGCAACAAGGACACAGTGGTGGGAAACCAGTTATGTAGCCACGGTGAAGTGAAGTCACAATACAACCAATCCAGAACAATGTGACACTCATTCTGATTCAGACTGAGTAAGGGCCAGGATAGTCTAGGTTAGGGTGTTTCACTCCCAGCCAAACGGTACTGGGTTTAATCCACAGTGTCTGCAGTCTACCTGTATGCATCCTTGAGCAAGATGTGCCCCCTACCTGCTCATCAATGACCCGTGTCTGCCCAGTGTCTGCTAAATAGCTAAATAGTAAATAAAAACGACTGGCGTTTTGCAGTCGTGTTGAGTGCTGTTATGGCCACCAGAGATTACATTACATTACATTACAGTCATTTGGCAGACGCTTTTATCCAAAGCGACTTACAATAAGTGCATTCAATATCAGTAGGCAAGACAACTAGTTACCAGAAATCGTAGGAGCATTTCCTCCCTAGACAAGTAGCTAATAGCATCCTATAGATCCTATAGCTATGAGCCCCAGAAGCCCTACAGCAAACAAGCAGAAGAAGAAGAAGAAGCCCGGTCACAAATCACAACGCTAGTCTGCCTCCAGGCCTCTGGCCGGTCCTGTTCGTGTCTACAGACCTTTCATCACAACTACAGTCTCCAAGGGGCTTTACAGGACAGCATATTTACACTGGATTTGACGGCAGCCCGGGAACGCAAAGCCCTGAAAATAATTCCAGCAACCATCTCTGTGTTTCTGATCTTCACTCATTTTAAACTCGTTCTTGTTCTTGCTGAGTTTCACTTGTTGAGCACCAAGTGCTGCTCTATGAATTCAGTAAGATTTTTTTTTTAAAAAGGCGATGAGGGAAGAACTGCAAACAAAATGGCGTAGACGGCCAGCAGCAGGTGCGCCTTTTAGAGACTTGGAGAGCAGAGGACGGGTTCAGATGACAGACCCCAGCCTTCTGGTGGAGACCAGGGGGTTTACATGCAGCTCGCCATTCGCCCAGCGGGTCTCTAGGGAGGAGGCAGAGTTGTAGGCAGCTGATCTTGTATAGGAAAGGATGATTCGATTTTGGTTGTGTTTTAATTCAATTTGAATTCAATGACTTTTATACATTCAGAGTAAAATGTGCGTAAAGTCATCTTCAACAATTCCTTGTGTGTGTCTCTGTGCCTCCACAGCTGTTCCGGGTGGATGTCTTGTTTAATGGGAGGAAACACTGTGTGCTCAGAAGACACAGCGAATTCCAGATCCTTCACAGAAAAGTACGGAGGTGAAATCTGTTGTCTTCATAACTGTCATGTTTGTCGTGTGTTCCCTGCACGCCGCTGGAGCCCAGAGCAATCGGCAGCTTGGAATTCTTTTGTATGTATATGTTTGTCTCACAGCGACGGAAGGAAACTGTTGTCTTGCACGTGTCGTTTCATTTGGTGCTTCTGTCATTTTTTTAACGGTATGCAGCTTAGGAAAATTGTGCAGACCCCCGACTTCCCCAGCAAGAGAAACCCTCATCTGAGGACCAAACCCCTGGAACAGAGAAGGCAGGAACTAGAGGACTACATCCAGGTCAGTCCAAGGTCACATATGCTGGTCCACCTCAGCAGCGTTCTGTCAGACGGTCCACCACCATAGAGAGTGTCTGCACTGTACCTCCAGCCCGCCTCCTGGAAGTTAATTTCCTACATGCACCAGCAGGAGGTGCTGTTGTATAACGGACCCTCCAGAGTTCTCGCTGAAGGAATACAATTAGAGCAGTTCTTAATTGATTCGGTCTCTTTAAATAAATCAACATCAGTTTCAGTCGGTAACTTTTAAATAACCAATGTTCACATTAAACAAAACCACGCTTGCGCTGTGAACCACAAACGATAATCCAGGAAGCACATCCGATGAATACAGTTTATTTATTTGTTTATTCATACTCTAATTCATCCATGACCCCGTCCACACGGTGTGTTGCCACCAGGACATCCTGTACCAGTATGAAGACGTGCCCAAGGAGCTCCTGGACTTCCTCCACCTGAGACACTTCCACACAGGGAACAAAGTCAGCAGCATGGAGTGAGTCTTCACATCTCTCTCCCTCACGGTGGCGTGTTTTATCTCCTCCTCGCTATATTTAGACCTCTATTTTGAGGAGAAGGAGAGCCTGGCAGCATGGACTTGACTTGCATGTTTTGCTTGTGTAGCATCTAATCATTCCCGTTACAGGGCCCCCCCCCCCCCCAAAGGGCAAGGATGCCTCCTTCCAGGAATGAAATGGTCGCATGACACAAAGTGAGGTTGAGCAAGTCATAAAATAAACGGTAGATTGGTTATCAGTATGAAGACACAATGGAGGGGGGAGGAGATAACTACATACCAGCAACCCCAACAGGTTTTGTCCTGTCCTGTCGTTTTTTAATTTGTTGTTGTTGTTGTTGTTGTTGTTGTTCTGGATCAGGTCCTTGTAGCTCTGTGTTTGTCTTTCTATTTGTCGCTCAAATATGACGCGCTGACAGAACTTTAGCTTCACATTCCTGTCTTGTTAATGTTGTTCGTTCCCCTTGAGGGCTTCAAGGTGTCTCCTCTGGTCACTGGAGCATAACGGCTCACACATGAATGGCATCTTAAAAACCATTCTTTTAGTTTTAACTTCTTTTAACCTCCTTTTGATGCTTCCATGAGTTTACTTGTTTCCTACCAAGTCCCTTTGGACAACAGCGTCTGCTAAATACTTCCATATGAATGCTAGTAGCGTAAAAACAAGTCAGTGAATCATCAGCATCGTCATCAGGTTGTTTGCTGAGGATTTGGGAGTCTGTCTCAGGGTGGTACAGTTCTAGCCGGCCTGGTTTTGAGCACACAAATCAGACTTTAGATTCATATCTAAGGCTTTAGATTCATATCTAAAGTCTCATGGCAGACGAGCTCCAATCTGGGTCAGCCGATCATGTTGCTGGTGATCTGTAAGCACATAATGGGCGAACACAAACTTGGCCAACACTCGTAAACTGAAAAGAAGAGTCTGTAAAGATTTAAATTCAAATCAAGACCGTGTACCAGCCACAGTACACAATCCCCTTCTGAAAGCTTCATTCACTAGTAGAGCTGCTGGATCCCAGACTAGGGCACACCAGGTGACCATCCATTAGTCAGTCATCGCTCTGCCCTCAATTATCTGCACAGTGTAAAAGTCTCTAAAATGTTGTTTTATTTAACAGGTCGCTGGGTGATTTGGATGACCAGGGTTACAGGTGAGACCTTTAATTGTTGGCATTGTTGTGTGTTGTTTACAATTCTGATACACGTATGTTTATTTGTGTGAATTAACTCGTCAAAGTGACTCATCAGAGTTTTTCTGTAGAAAACATTTGCCTGTTTACAAATATAAATGATTAATAAAAAAAAACATACGTCTACTATACTAAAAGTCTCTCTATCTATCTATCTATCTATCTATCTATCTATCTCTCTATATAAATAAATATAATGATCGGAATGATTAACCTGCCTGACAATAAGGAACCTCCATTTTGTCTTTCAGCTATCAACTACCACATCAGCGTGTCTTGGGGTTTTTACAGGACCCTTACCTGACAAGCTGCAGCTCTGCAGGTAGGGGCGTAAACACATCAGTAAGGGGCGGGTCTACAGCTGGGAGGGATTTAAGTCCTGTTGAGAGAGCTTCCTATAGGGAGTATCTTGGATGCTTTTACACAACATCATGTTCTTATTTTTTTCCTACATATGTCATTGTTATTAACGTACAAAATCATACTCACTTGACATTCAGCCCCTGTTGCATCATGTTTTATTTATCTCTATAGTGTGTGTCCAACACATGACCACAGCTTCCCCCCAGGAACACTATCAAATACGATGCACTGCGTTCATACACCCAGAAAACTTTTAGAAACGTTTTCCATATTGCGGGGGATCGTGCTGTCATCTGGCCCCCATAGAACCAACGTTAACAGGCTGCGTTCTGAAGCTCAACGTCTACCGCAATCCACATGAGCTTCATGCTAAACGGGCTGCCAACCCGTCTTGGGGACTGAGGAACCACCAGGAAGTGTTGTAGCGACTACAAGCGATTCTTGTAGTGTTTGGGTCAGATTTGACCCAAACACTGGGGGAAGGTTGAGCGCTGTTTAACAGTTGCATCTCAAGTGCAGGCCCGTATACTATATACTATATGCTATGTAAAACACCACTTCCATTTTGCCAAGATATTGCTTACACAAGCTAAAAACTAAAATGTATTTCTTACAGTAGCATTGTATTGTCTTACAATATAATACAATACAATGCCTGACGCGTTTTATTACAGCGATGAATGACAATCGTTCAGTCGTGGCTCCGCTGTAATATAAATAGTCATATATTTCGTCACCTATGGGCCACATATAAGAAATGGGATTGGCTACGAATATAAAGGTTGTGATTGGTCCAGATCGTCAACAGTCGACGTCGCCTGGACTGGCGCTGAAGCGGCTCTGCTGGTCCGATCGGTTCCCGGCTCCTTTTCTACTGCTTGACCATTTCTGGCCGTGCTCGATGGTCGAGGAATCGAGCCGAATCACCGTGACTAGTAAAGGAACCCGGAAATGGACCCCAGTTGGGCATCACTCCTTTCCTCGTGCTTGACGACTACTGCTCGACTCCTGATGGTAAAGCCTTAGGAGCCAAAGTGTGTCTCTATCCTGTCCCCCAGCTCTTCCAGACATGGTGGTGGACGGCGTTCTGGAAGGCTTCTACCCCCGAGACGTCCGGGTCAGCTTCACGGCCTGTACCAAAGACGCCGCGGGGGACGTCTCCTGAGTGAGACCTTCTGGTCTGGCCCACAGGAAGCTCTTCTTCATGCTGAAGCATAGAAGGAGCCATTGTGGAAGAACGTCTGGTCTATCTTGAATTACTTTTTTTATTTTTTTTAACTATGTAGTGCCATAGCTCTCATGTGCCAAGAGTAGAGTATTTTAAATGATACATGTTTTATTAGTTCATTATATTATTTAGAAATGTATTTTCAGCAGTCATTCATTTACTAACAGGGACAGTTACTTTTCAGCATGTCAGTGATGTATTGTGTGTTTCTATACTCTGTTTACTTTTATTAAACAATTTAAGGTCAGTGTGGTTGTGCTTTGAAATGTCTTATATGGACATCTTGTGTGTAGTAACCATCAACAATCAATCTACCCTGTTGTCAACAAACAAATGGTCATTGAATACAAATGACAGATTCAAACAAAATGTTCCTTATTAAGTATGGTTGCCTTATGTTTAATATTTAAAACGTAAACGCAAACAATAAAAAAAACATTTGAGTTGAGGTCAGTAAAAGCCATATTAACCCTGTCATGTAAGCGTGACAAAGCTTTTCTCAGTAGCCCATCCTGTTCCCCTGCCCACGTGGTCATACCCCTGCCGGAGGCAAATATATTTTCATGTTGCGACCTGCTGTGACTCAGTTTGCCAACACAGAAGACTTTGATTAGGACAGTATGTCCTAGTTTCTCTGACTCGATTTATTTGTATTTTTCAAATACTCGTCCCGGTGTATTGGTTATTGCCATATATATTTCTTGACGTAAACATAGTAAATTGCACAGAATAATATAGTCCTGTCAAGTAACAACAAATGGATCCGATCAAATCTGACCAGCGCCTGTGTATCTGTGGCCTGGACCTGGCGCATGCGCTGTACGTAGTGGGCGGAAGTCGGCGCACAGCTCGACTGGAGTCTGATCAGGATTTGTTCTCTGCTCCTTCACTCGTTCTGACACGGAGCTCTGCCCAAACTCCGAGCCAGCGGTGCAGCGCTGGGCATTTTCTGCAAAAAACCATCTGGGATATAGATTCGCCTTGTGACTGACAAGGGAGAGGGACGCCTTGACACCGGTGCGTCTCGGGAGTTCTCTGGCCCCTCAACATAAGCTAGCAGGCGTAAGTAGATAAAGTACTTTAACCAATGCTTCCCAGTAAGTCGGACGGCTGTGCAAGGCCAACTCGGTTCAGATACTGGTGTCAGCCGAATATTCTTGAATCTGCATTAAGGTCGGTCGGTCAGCGTTCGCTTCCACGTTGGCGGTAACATAAGAGTGCGCTGTACCATAAACGCCCTGACGTCAGTGATCGAGGCTGGCGACCAATGGACATGATGCAAACTTAAAGTGTATCGATTAACGTCACTGTCGCATATTAATGCCATTATGAGTGGAGTATGGAACGGTTTGTTTGTAGATCTTGCACGAGAAAGATCAGTTGCTACGACTTGAACGCTTTGCAAGTGATATATGACTGTGTGCGTTGTTGTGCACAGTCAGCAAAACTATTGCAGGATGTGTCAATATCAAGTATCATGCATGCATACATACCGGTACTTCGATCCCCGCTAATGTCAGCGTACTTCTGTGCATATTTATACCTACAATTTGTTCATTAGCGTTATCCAAATCTTCCCAGATTGTTCGCCGTGGTTTTCTTTCATTAACACGTTAACGTCTAATCCCATTTACTAATTTACTCCGTGTTAATGGTTCATACTTCTCTCTAGCTCTGTGTAGAACTGACAGTGTGTTGATGTATCAACATACTGCCAGCTCTAGAGCTACCTTCTCTCGGGTCTGGCTCGTTAAACCACCCCACTCCTCCGTTAGAAAACAAAACTTAAATGTCACTCCTATTTCTATACCTGCTTGCTTTCCCACGGGGGAGTGGTGCGTTTCCAGCCCACTTAACTAATGCGGTTCCATCCCTGTAGTTTCAGGGTGTGTTTGTGTGTGTGTGTGCGTGCGTGTGTGTAATTGTGCGTCTCGGAGCATCATGTGGGGTAAAGCATCGGTGGTTGCCCTGCTGGCGCTGGCGGTTGGCTACCTCTACCACACCCAGCCCGACCTGCCAGCCCAGGTTCTCCGCTATATAACGCTGCCGACGACGCCCACCGACGGCAAGAACCCCGGGCCGAGCTTCGAGCGGGCGATCGCCTCTGCCTGGGAGACTCTGATCACCCTGCCTTCCCGACGGTGGAGCAAAGTGGCCGTAGGGTGAGCCCACTACGTTCTCTGCACTACATGGTGTAGTAACACACGTTTGGATTGTAGCGATAGATGTGTCACTAAAGTGAGTTAAATCATCATGAATTAAATGGGATATTACTTAATTTGCTTACGTTACTGGGTGTTTTAAACTTAAGTTAGGGGATTGCCTACTGATGGCACACTAATGGCGCCATCAAATATAACTACTATATAGAGTAACTCTATTACCCTCTATATATAACTGACCGTATTTAGATGTTGTGCTGCATACTGTCAGCACCACCAGCTGTGTTAGACGCGGCCAGCGGCCAGATCACAGTAGTTCAGCAGTGGATGACTACTTCTAATCGGATTCAATGTATTTGGCAGAGATAATCTGAGCTCAGCAGACGTGCTCCAGGGTGGCAGCAAGCATAGTGTTGTTAAACACGGCGTGACACACAGCCTGTAGTGCCTGCTCCCATCCACCACCTCATCCAAGTGTTTCAAAAAAAGGTGCCAACCGATGATTGGTTGAAAACACAAGGAACGCCTTCCCGAATCGCAGAGGATTGGGTGAAACTCAAGGACTGGCCACTAGAGGGAGATGTTTAATTTCAGAAGGTTCAGGTTACAATGTGGAAAAACGAAATAATACAATTTATAAAAAATCTAAGCCATACAAAAATACATCGTTTAAATAGTGTAGCACAAAACATCACATTTAATTCATTCTGAATGCAGTTTCACTGAATGACATACATTTCCTATTACTGCATTTAAGAGACTTTTTTGAGGAAGTAAAATTGCTTGCTTTCCCACGGGGAGTGGTGCGTTTCCAGCCCACTTAACTAATGCGGTTCCCCCCTGTAGTTAACCCTAACCCCTAACCCTAACCCTCACTTGTTCTGGCATGAGTTCCAAATGTGTTCATTAAAGGTAAATCAAATGTAAATGTCCTCATCTGGTCCCAGGGTGAATGCGTGCGTGGATGTGGTGGTCTCGGGGGTGGGTCTCCTCCAGGCTTCGGCGCTGGATCCCGGACCCGGCCTGGACCACGAGGTGCTGCACTCCCGAGAGGACCTGAAGGAGGCCTTCATCCACTACATGGAGCGGGGGGCAGCTGCCGAACGGTTCTTCAGCGACGAGGAGGTGTTCCAGAGGATCGCCCGCGCTGCTGCAGAGTACCCCGGGGCTAAGGTGTGACCACATTCACATTCACGTTAACACTAACACACAACTATCCGGGTAGCCATTAAACACAGTGTCACACCCATGTAAAGCAGTCTCATGAATGCATCGTCACAGAAGTACAGTTGGAAGAAGAAATAATAAATCATAAATGGATCATTTTTGTCAATGTTGGTAGAGAACCCTTCGGTCTTAAAGCTTTTGTATCCAGATTGATTCATAAACCTTCAGAATCATTGATCGAAAGCTCAGCAGGAAACCTAAACCAATCACGACCGTGGTCTTATCTCATCGCGTCCTCTTCCAGCTGTATGTTGGTGGAAATGCTGCCCTCATTGGTCAGAAACTCGCCAGCTACCCTGATGTCACGGTAGGTCTCTTTTTTTCTGATATTCTTTTCTTTGTAATGGCTGTAGTAGCTTTAAAGAGTCTTTGGGTGGTTTTCCTATACTGCATCAGTTGGACTACCTGGAAAGATGCATCTGTACATTCATGGAATTTCATGCTAACCTAATAATCAACCATAAATCTTCTAAAGCTAATTGGCACCACCAACTGTCATTGGAGAAGCGTCTGTTGTGTGTCTGGAGGTCCTCCTGTGTGGAGAGTGACCATGTGTCTGCAGGTCCTCCTGTGTGGAGAGTGACCATGTGTCTGCAGGTCCTCCTGTGTGGAGAGTGACCATGTGTCTGGAGGTCCTCCTGTGTGGAGAGTGACCATGTGTCTGGAGGTCCTCCTGTGTGGAGAGTGACCATGTGTCTGGAGGTCCTCCTGTGTGGAGAGTGACCATGTGTCTGGAGGTCCTCCTGTGTGGAGAGTGACCATGTGTCTGCAGGTCCTCCTGTGTGGAGAGTGACCATGTGTCTGGAGGTCCTCCTGTGTGGAGAGTGACCATGTGTCTGGTTCAGGTGTTGCTGTGTGGCCCGGTGGGCCCCAAGCTCCATGAGATGCTAGACGAGCAGATCGTCGTCCCTCCAGACTCTCTGCAGGAGAGCGACGAGTACCACCTCATCCTGGAGTACCAAGCAGGTGAGGACCCAGCCTCTCTCTTACAATTAGCAGGCCGTGAGACCTTTTTCCCAGGGCCCACAATATATTTTGAACACAATGCGTCATATGACCATCCGCACTGAATTTGATGAAAAAGAAAAAATAAGAATAAACGTAGCCGCATGCGGCATTTATTTGTACGTTTTTGTCAACAGTAATGTTCAGCATGATAAACAACCCATTGGTCATGGTTTAGCGATGCAACAACATGCTGTGTCTGGACTGGGCCTAATGTAACACTGCTTCTGTGGTTCCCAGGGGAACAGTGGGGCTCCACCAGAGCCCCCCAGGCCAACCGCTTCATTTTTTCCCACGACGTGTCCAACGGAGA
>OMNS01029800.1:0-13081 GCA_900303225.1 Laemonema laureysi | reverse complement strand
GGGGGGGGGGGGGTGTACCCAGAAACACAGGCTAAACATTAGCTGACAAGTGACTTCCGTGGAAATACATTTTAAAACGAACTGACTGTTCCACACCAAAAGGTAGACCTGTACCCTAAAACGTCATCCCTGAGTCGACTCAAATTATCTGTAAAAAGCGATCTAAAAGTGAGATCTAATGAGAGATCAACGTATTGTATAAGTTAACATATCAACCTAAAACCTTTTACGTTCAAAAGTTCTGCAACAGTTATCTTTAAAAAAATAATAAATAAATTATAATAATTATATATATATCTGTCTGACATTCTTGTTTTGCATACAATTGATTGAGGTGATTGTATGCAAGGATGTAAACCAACACAACAAGAAGTCAAGACCCGTTGACTGATCGATCGATCGATCTCGCCAACCTGAGTTAAAGTTAGAAGGATATTCATGCTCTGTAATAAAGCAGTCTTGAGCGGGGGAACTAATGGGACAATGCGCAGTGTGTCTAGCGGTGTGAACTGGAAACTGAAAAACCAAAACAATGGTAAAGCAGGGCATAAAGCGAGAAACCGTTTACCTTCAAGTTGGGATATGAAGCAGAAAACATCGTAGCGGCTGTTGGACTTGTCACGTTGGCCGTATGTCCTGAGACCGGCAGTGGTGCTGGAGCCACCACATGGCTCCCGGGGCTTGGTTACTGGGTACTGGACGGTGCCGTCGATCAGCCAGCCGGCATTGCACCAATCGAAGCCACCCCTCCATGCCTGGAAGAGCTGATCGAAGGAGGCCACCACCGCATCCTGGTCCCAGCAGGCCTGTTCTGCGTCATGGAAGTTCAGGTTGTAGCGGCCCAGGCGGGGGGAGTATGGGAACACAACACCTATAGTAGAAAGAGTTATTACATATGTGGGACTCTAAATAACCAACTTATAACCATACAACCAATCACTGTGCTAAATCCTTAATTGGGCCACAGCAATGGAACTGTGGTCATTTAGTTACATTTCTTTTCTGTTCAACTCTTCAATCCAATTTCCACTGCTGCCAAACCGATGAAATATAGGCTGTGTGGTTTCTGAGCCTACTATTGAAGTGTCTCGAGGGATACCGGTGTTGCTGGCATAAAATCTCATGGGTTTTAACTTGACTCTGAAAGGATTCATTGTCTCCGCAGAGGCCAGGCTTCTCTTAACTGCCTAATTAAATGGCTGTCCACGCTTGCAGGAAAGAGATCATCTCACTCAAGTTAGTTAACTAACTACTGCTGTATTTTCATCGAATGAGGTACTCTCAGCTATTATTATTATTATTATTATTATTGAGGTTTGATTCATGAAACCAGATGGTATGAGATTATGTTTCTCTCTGAGCTGTGAAGGCAAAATAAACAGATGTACCGTTCAGGAGGCCAGCATCTTCCACCTGCAAGGTAATGTCGTAGACAGCGTCTTCCATTCCCTTGACCACCTCACATCGGTATCGACCGCTGTCGTTCGCAGTGGCGTCCATTATCACTAATGAGGCATCATTGTCATCAGCCTCCTGCAAGACGGCGCGGCCGTTGAAGTCCCCGAAGGTCCTTCTGTGGAAACCCAGCGAGACCAGAACCTCCTCTTCATCCTCGTTCTCAAGGACCCGGCTCCACTTGACTCGAATACCAATACTAGCAAAGGGCATTATCTCCAAGTCGCCATTGAGCCGGCAGGGCAGAGTGACGTTGGACCCGGTGGTGGCAAAAACTGTCGGAAAAGAAGAGGTTAAGTAAGATGACTTATTGAATTATTGTCAAATAATTGGTGACATATCAACAACATATCAATAAAACAGCCTAGATACTGCCTAGATTATTAGATGCTGCAGTTGGACGCCGTCTGTCTCCAGAGCCTGAAGCCAAACATTTGCATTTGTCTCCAGCCAAACATTTGCATTTGACTGCTACCAAATCTTACTGCTATCATCACTACTTTGCATGTATTGGCTTTTGGTTGTTTTGCAATATTTAACGACAATATTGCACATTAAATGTGTTATGTGCTTATGTAATATCTGTAACACACAGTGGGGAAACCTGCCAACGGAAGTACCATCAATTTCTAATATAAATACAAGCCTCAGTTCTCAATTGTGTCCACAATGAGTTACAACCTTTTAACCTCAAAAAACGGCTCCCACGGTGTTTTTGTGCAGACCTCCTGGCCTTTTAACAGTTTGTTTAGCTTGGAGGATCCCACCAACAGTGGGGGTGTGTGCCAAGTTTGAATGAATGAAGGATATACGTGACCACTGACCCTATTGCCCTTCCCCCAACACACCACTAATAAGGGTCATACTTTATAAAAACCCTTTAGTGAGTAGCACAGGACCTTAACTTTGAGGGTTAGTTACATATCTGGAACTTTTGTAACTGAATGTTTAGACCATTCATATATTTATATATACGTTTGTCTAGAAACCAAAGCGCTGATTTTATTTTTGATTTTGTATGAATCAATGCAGTTGACCCTTTACAAAACGTTTTTCCATCTGCCTGAGGCGTCTCACAGTGACTTCCTCCATCAAACTCCCGCCAGAGCCACAACTGGAGACTTAAAAAAAACTTTTTTAACCTTCCCCACATGGACGCAACACTCACCTTGTCAACTAAACATGGCTTTGCTCTTCCGATCTCCACCCAGGTGGCCCCTAATCAACCCCTAATCAACCCCTTTATGTCTATCCTCAAGCTTCCGCTCCAAGTGCACAACAGACATGGGGTCTGGATTTTGTACTGCTTTGCTGCAGTAAGATGTTTTTAGTTGTAGTACTGCTGACAAAGCTAATCTATGTACCTTTTACTTTTTCCACCTTGCATCGCACTATCCCTTTTTTTACCATTACTTCTTAAGTGTTGGAAATCCTAACACAGCCAGTCCTTAATTCAGAAGGACAAGCTTAGAATCTGTTTCTTCCCAAAAGCATTAAAATCATCATCTGAGCCTTGGTCAAGGTGGATAAGTTCTTCTCTCAGTAGTGTCAGGAAGCAATGAGTCACTTTGCGCTGTCTCGTAAATTCAGTATTTGGGCAGCAGTCAAATAAAGTGTGATTTGAACCTGAAGGATCCAGAATGACTCAACTGCTCATCAAAACCCTGGGCACCGGCAGCTGATGTCGTCACTGACGGGTTACCAGATGCTACGATGTCCACAATTTATGGCTTGCCGTTTCCATGGCTTACTCAGACAGCTACAGGGGAATAACAGGACCCTTTGTCCAGGGAGGTATGGAAACATTGTTCCGGAAGGAGGACAAGACTATCCACTGGATAAGATTTGTAGTTGTCAAACAAGTGTTAAAAATGGGAAATGGGAATTGCACTTTTTGTGCAATTGTATACACACATCGGTCCATTCATTGTCATTCTGTCTATACTATGAAGAGAGAAGCTGGAAAATAAAATAAATAACTTAACATGTGTATGACGATATAAAAGCGGAAGCTGGTACCTATGGCCACTTTATGAGCACAGGTACTGGCTATTTTATGACCTCTCACTCTAAGGTTTTTTGCTACTGATTGATACCATCTGCTGCTGTGCAGCATTGGGTGGTAAATTAATAGTTACAATAAAGTCGTCCAAGTCGACTGTGAACTATATACTTTGAATCTACATGGGGCTTAACTATGTTGTTAAAACCTTCTGAGAACGCTGTGCATTGTTTGTTGTATTTTAGTCGTTTAAGCCCATGCAATTTCTCTAATGAGCGAGCGTTCATCCAACGTTCCAAGAGGAAATGACACTCATGTTTTGGAGCTCCTGCGGCATGTGTTTTCCATGGCGTGTAAAGGCAGAGCAGCTTGAAACAGCGTGCTTTATAGGAACCTACAGCTTTGCTCTTGCTCTGTACTGCCTGTGTAAATATGGAGGAATTAACAAGCACAGCTGGGGTACACACAACGGGGAGCCTCCTACACACTCGTTCCAATAAACTTTGTGCATCTCACATGCATAACAAACGGTGGAAGTGTGTGGGAGGGTCGTGAATGTGAGTAATTCCTTATTTAGCCTCTGAATGTACATTTCAGCAAAAAAATAATCTTGGTTCTACTGTACCCCTTCCTCCCTTTTTGAAGAAATCCCCCCTTTTCTTATGAGTTTTGGCAACCAGGCCGAGCCAGAGTAACCAAGAAACAAAGCAAGCTGTTAACAGGCCATAGCATTAACAGGCCATTACCTCACAGGGGAAAGATGGCGTTATTTGGACCATTTTTAGTATGGTGCCTCTGTCCATATAGCAGTGAGCTATAAATCTTGATGCTGCTCCTGTCGGCTGCCTATGCTGTGTTGGGTTTCCAAAAGTGACTCAGTCTGCAGACAGCGCCAACGCCCTGGGAATACTAGGTACTGAATGTGTTAAGAACCTTCTCATTCAGCCAATATAAATCTACACTACATGGAACCACATCCTTTACCTGGCCTGGAGCGACGACGACATAAAGCGGCACACACACACACACACACACACACACACAACCAGCCCATAAAACATAGACACATACTGACTGACACACACACACACACACACACACACACACATCTTCCTCCATTCCTTTCAGACTTTCGAACACATTTGCATGTCAGATACTGATGCATGCATTCACGCACAGGCACACACAAAGACCACTAAGTCGACTCTTGCCAATGGGAGGTACCTCATTGTTTAGGCAAGCATCGTTGCCACACAGACGCCCCGCTATCAAGATATTCTTCTCCTTCTAAGGAGAACACAGCGTGAGTTGGCATCCTATCTGCTCATTCAGATTGGAGCAGCGTTGAAAAGGCATGAAATACCACTCGGTACATATAAATAAGGCATTATTTTTTGATGCAGCCAACTCTTCTTTCTAGCTGGAGCAGCGGACTAATTGCGGTAGTTTACCGTAGCATGGGCTGCATTTAAATGTGATTTACATGTTCTCTGTGTAAGATGGCAATCTACCAGTGCACTCGTATAGTTTATTTGTAATGAAACGTTTCAATGGAAAAATAACTACACCACAAGTCTGGAACATGCTATCTGTTTCACGGGGTTCTCTTAGTGAAAATTACTTAAGCCCTGTATTCTGCATTCATTTCGAACCAACCCAATGGAAATTCAAGAGGAGGGGAACAAAAAAAAAAGAGCTTGGTTGCCCAGTTTCAGGCAGACCTATATTAGTGCAGCCATTAGTATGGATCACATTCAGTATTATGTGCTGAGAGCCTCCGTGAGTGACAGGGTGATTTATTCATTAGCCAGACGCTGGTGGTACTCTGTATGCAGCAAGTCAATGAGTCAGTGGTGAGTCACATTGTGTATGTTGCCCTAGAGAGGGCTCCTTTACCAGTACAATAACCCCCTTGTTACACAAGGCTGTATTTAGTCTCCCCCCCCCCCCAAACCAACCACACAAACACAGACAGTCCATCCTCTGTCCCTGTTTGGTACCAGTGCATGGATAACCGTTGCACTGTTGCACATGCACTACACTAAAAATAGCAGGAATAAACCTCTGGGTCTATTAAAAGGAAATTCTGAAACGCATGCATGTGTATGCAGAAGCACATGCATGCACATGCAACATGATGACTAAAACCAACAGATATAGTTCTTACCTTGTGTTGACACGGAGCTGTTATTGTCATCGCTGTACGCACCGCTTGCCAGGGTCAAGGAGAGTAAGGTGGTGTAAAGCAGACTCAGCATTTTCTCTTTCTGTTTTTTTTTTCAACTCAAAGGGGCCCCTTAACTGAACAAAATAACCTGAACGTAAAAATGTTTAGGATTTATTTAAATTGGTTTGCTGGCGCTATTTCTCTATTTTATTTATTTTAACTTTTTTTTTTTTTTTTTTGTTCTTCTCTCTGTCCCGCTCTCCCGATGTCTGGTGCAGCAGCCGTCTGAAGTGCTCCTGGAAACTTGGGGCACATCAGAGGTCCAGAAAGTGGCTTTTATTGAAGCCTAGCCTGATTTAGACCACTCCCCCTACCCCTGGCCCGGCACCCTGCTTCCCCCCGCTCGAGTACCCGCTCCCCATTAGTAAAGTAACAGACAACAATGCCACTCTACACATCAGATGTTTAGATAGCCCCAGCAGTTTAATGGGGAGGCAGCGCATTAAATATGGCAGCTGCACCTGCTGATGGGTTGTCAAGGTGACCCCTGTGCATCTATCACTGTCCAATACAAATGCACACACACACACACACACATATTTATTTAAATCATTTATGACTTTTTTTGTCTTGTCTTTATTGTCGTTCCATTCCATGCAACGTTAGCTAGAGCGCAACAGCTCTAAAGATAACAGATTTCAGCTCCAAAAATAACCCAGCGTCCACTCCAGATAAGTCACGTCAAGAGGGTTATTTTAGTGCATTTAAATCCATGATCTAGTCCCAGTCTCTGTTGATTCCCATGGGGTTTATTGAGGCAGCGGAGAGGAGCAGCACTAGTGGAGGTGGGGAGGTGGCACTTTGACTGTGTGGTCTCACATAAACGTTTTCTCGGATGAACCGACTGTCCTTGAAAAATGGGATGACTGGGAGAACGTGGATTCAGGCACACTGCGAATGCTCTGCTGGGCCGAGAGTTGTTGCAGCTGGAGGTGTCCACCCCACCCCTTTTTTTGGCACTCGCTCTCCCTCTCTCGCTATCCTTGTTTAACACTCCTCTATCCTTGTTTAACACTCCTCTATCCTTGTTTAACACTCCTCGTCCTTTTTCCTGTCAGTATTTCGGTTGTTTCCGATTTCTTAAGCCCTAGAGATGATACAAGTTTGCATGAAATAACATAGAGGGCCTTCCAATTGTATTTTTTTACATCTTAAATCCAATTCTTCCTGGACCACATCCTACCCACCCCACTATTTACATAGTCTGGAGGTCTGCACTGTTTCCATTACTCATCAGCTGTGGGCCCAACACGCAGAAGGAAGAAACTAAACACATACACTCACAGATTTGGTGTCCAGATGCCTTAACATAAGCTCAAGACATCTGTGATGACCCATCCCGGGAGATGCAGATGTTATATCCGTTCAGACTCTCAGATGCAACACTGGCACCATCACAGTATTCCTGCTGTCATATAATTACTTACTATCCTGTTGCTTTCCTCTTCCCACAAAAAGAAACAAAGGAGCAAAAAAGTTATGCCGTGGTTGTATAAGATACCTAAAATTGAGAAGGAGTGTAGACTGGTGAATAAGGATAATGTGCGTTTTGACTGCTCAGTCCTGCTCAGTTACTTGATAATAATGGGTTGCAGCAGCAGCCTCAGCCAGACAGGATGCATGGGGGGATGGTATTCGACTGCATGCAACATACACAGACCTTTATGTGGCTTTTACAATTAAATCCTTCCAAGACATATGGTGAAACTGTAAATATTTGGGTAATCATAGGAAGAGAGGAGTACACTGGGTTATTCACAAGCAACATATGGACCAATATAGAAATCCGTTGTTGTCGTTTTGTTTTATCTTTATTAAAGTTCAAGTTCAAGTGTTTTATTGTCAGATGAACAACAGACTGGAATTCTTTTGACAAGTCACCGGCGATTACCTATCTAGAGCATAATGTACTAGAAACATAAAGTGTCAAGACCAAGAGCAGAGCATATCAAGTCCGAGTCAAGACCGAGACTTTGATGGGGGCGAGACAGAGTCAAGACCGAGACCAGAGCAATGCCAGTCCATTTTCAAGACCGTGACTGTAATTATAGTGATGGCTGGACATTTACACCATTCCTCTGCTAAAATTCCCAACAATTCCATATCACTGACCTTCGGAAAGACTCAAGTGGGCAGAAGGAAACGGAAGTGTAAAAACACCTTACTGCTGCTAAATTATGACTCCCTCAAATTGAAAAATAAATCTGCCACTGATTGGAAAATGATATTATATACAATAATAGTATATAATAACCTGTATGATAAGATCGTATATGATCTGTATGCGGGAGAACAGAACAGAAGCATTAGCACATAGTGCTCTGTGGAACGTAGTGCTCCATACCCTGCCATGTTCTGTCCCGCGTCTCAAAACGAATATTTTGAACTTTTGCTATAATATAATGTAGTCCAGGCAGTGAACAGACGCAGTCATATCGGTGAGTGGTGAACCTGTTTTTGGGGATATCTTCCACTCAACGTTCGATGAATGGGGAAATAATAGGCAAGTCGTAGACCGCTGTGCTCGATGGAGTCTACGTGCGCTCTGTTTATAGAGTAAGGTGGCAGCCGTAAAACTTAAAATAAGTTAAGTTATTGGTTGCAATTGAAGGGCAGAGTTTTTCATCCACAGTAAAAATACAAAAGAAATAAATCAGAGTTGTGGTCTCGCCTGGTCTTAGAATCCAATTCCTAGTCCTGCTTGTAAAGTATAAATGCAGCCGAGACGAGACCAAGACCGATCTTGAGTACTACAACACTACTAGAAAGCAATAAGTATATTATAGGGTAATAATATAACAAAATTAACTTAAATCATTATATACAAAATCCAATGATGGTCCAATGGTGTGCAAAAGTCAAAATTGTACATGATTATGAGGTTGAATATCAGTTATTAGATTATGAGAACAAAACAAAAAAGAAATATACAATGCAGGCTGTATGTAATGGTCAACCATATATTACAGAACACCATGTCACAGGCAGCCTCTCTCACCCCCATAAGAAGGGGTGTCATAGTTGGAGCAAATACATTTACAGAAGAAGTCCAAAATTTATTTATATTTTTTTAATGTGGAATAGAACAACGGTTTCACAAAACCTATTGTTAAAGGTTGGCACATGCAAGTAGAGATGCTAACACACACACACACACACAGAAATTGGCAGTCAGTCATAGTGTGTTTTTGCACGTTTTCAGTTTTCAGGGGAATTTCATCACTCTTGATTTAGATCCCCTGCTTTGTTTCCACTTCATGTTACGGAATATTTTCTAGATTCAACCTTCAGACAATCAAAGTAACCAACTGCATGAGTGCATTATCAATATTTTACCAAAAACATGGTGCATTGGTGAATGCAATCGTTGAATGACAAAAACAATAAGGAAATAAATATCTCTTGTACAATGCTTTCACAACGTACTCTCTGTGCACTGTATCACAACTTTTGGACTGTTCAAGTAACTGGAGGCTGTATAATGATTGATTATTGCAACGGGTCTGACATGCTCAAATTAACATGACAAAAGCAGGAGATACGGAAAGCTTCCCCACACAAACCAGTTGTAAAAATGCTCCCTCTTTACACCAGTGAAAGTATAGTGCCTGTGTGTGCATCTGTGCGTGTGAACCTGCGTGCATGCATGTGTGCGTGTGTGTTTGCAGAAAACCAAAGTGTTTAGACTGCAGATGTATCATGGAGGTCTAGAGGGGTTAAGGATTTAGGGTTCCACCCAAAACAGAGAGAGCTTTTATGAGTCTGCTGATTTAGAGTCAAGTCACACAGAAACATGAGCGCATGTACAGCTGTCTCTCTGTAGGCCCGGGCAGGTTCCTGTTCTGGCAGTGTGGGACTGTCCACGATAACCCACAGTTGTTCACTGGACCGGGTCCTGGCTCCATCAAGGGGTTCTGTGAATACAGCCTTAACGATAAGCAGCATCCTGATTTGTCTGTCGGGAGTTCCTTGTGTGAACATCCTCAAAAGCAGAAAAAGAGCGCAAAGGCAAAGCAAGGATGGTTTATCACAGTTAAACTCCATTAAGCCTTAAACTGCAAGCGGACATGTGTTCTTAATCATGGGTGCAGATGCTAACTGTGGTCTGGGAGTGTGGGACGTCACTGCCAGTACCTGAAGACATTGTGTCATTGTGCTTGTCTTGCAACATGACTAGTTAAGAGGAGGACCAGAAGGCTTATGTGATCAATTGGTAAATACATGAGAGGAACAGCTCTCAGCAGCACACACAGCTGATATATCTTTCTCTATATATAGAGAGAGATATATACACATGGATGCTTCATGGTCTCAAACCTCTTCAGGATGAGTAACCAAAAAAAACTGACGAGATTTGTTCTCGCCATCTTATTCCAGAAACGCTCTGACTGACTTTGATTGGAGTTGGCTTGGTGGGCTTTTTCTTGGCAGGAGGGGCTGCTGTGTGTGTGTGTGTGTGTGTGTGTGTGTGTGTCTGTGCGTCTGTGTGCACCATCTACGTGCGGCGTCTGCCCAGTGTCCAAGGTGGCAGAGGAGGAGCACCACAGTGCCAGTTTTATGTCAGCGTCACATGATTGAAGTTAATGGTGTCTGTCAGGTTGCTATCTGTCCGATCTGCTTGATCACAGAAATAACACAAAGAACACAATGCAACCATTTTGGGAACACATGGGCATTTGGGGGAAATGTTGTAATAGTCACATATTGCAGTAAATGACCTGTTCTCATTTATTTTATATTAACCTTCCTCTCTCTCTCTCTCTCTCTCAACCTCCCTCGCTCTCTCTGTTTCTAATATCAGCTGGAGAATTGCTGCTGGGTTATGGTACCAGCATGTGTGCATGGCTCCACTCTGACCACAGCTGTGGTTCTGGCAGGGGACGATGGGACTCTCCCACCATCCCACCGCCATAATTGTTGTATAACAGCCCAGCAAGGGAGTTCCAATAGTTCATATAACATTTAACAACCCACGTCAGTAAATCATGCAATCAACAGGCCTTGTTTACTATGGCATGTTGGGCCTTTTGGCGGAGGGAGTGTACTTTCTTTACGGTCTTAATTACAATTTTGGACAGAATTTAAAATAATAAAATCAAACAATAAGTGTATTAGTTATGTTCACCATGGAAACGCGTCATACTTTGTTGTCAGACTACAACATCCAGTCTGCGAGGTACCAGATTGATTAAACACAATTCCTGTAATGGAAAGTCTGGAACTTTCCTCTCAATGTCATTCACTGTAAAGACTTATTCGATTATGCTACACCGGTGGTCTCTGCTACCCACACATTTGCACAGACGGTTGTGTTCTATTGTGCTATTGTACATAACCCTAACCCTAACATAATTAATTAGATTACCTACCTAGGCATGAGTATATGGAACTGTATGCATATACAGTGCATGTGTCAGTGACTCATATAAGTCACTCAAAGGCAGACAGAACGCATAATTAGATGTCACTGGGTTCATTTGACTTATGTTTGGCATGATCTAATGATGCCTGCTAACATGTACATCATGTTTTGGGTCATATAGGGGAACACTTTTATTGCAGGAACATACTCACACATCATTTCCAGGCACTGTTAAATCTCACAGAGGGAAAGATGAGGGGGTGGGTTGTGTTATTTGCGTAAATAGGCCAGCAGTGCTGTCATAAGATGAAGACAATCATCAAGCACTTTCAGTGTTGATCCCATTAAAAGCACTAAGCATTAACACTAAGCACTAGGCAAACTAGTTGTATATAAAGTATCCTTAATGGGTACATACCTTTGACGTGACATACACACACAGAGATGACGTGTGTGTGTGTGTGTGTGTGTGTGTGTGTGTGGCACATTTTGAGCTGAGCTTTATTAGCTATTAGCTATTATAAGTTATGGCACGATTCATTGGCAGTGTTCAGCAAGCATTTGTCAAGCTAACTCAGTCGGTAGTCTTCTGTTCTTTGTATACAATTCATATGTCAGGATTGCTGAGTTGACTGATTCAAACGAGGATGCCTTAGAAGCTAACAAGATCTATTGAAGGTTTATTCAGGCAAAAACAGATACATGACCTAACATAACCTAACATTAGCTATCTTTGATGTTCTGCTGCTCTGACAAATAAAGTGTCAAGTACATTTTTTATACAGTCTGGTTGAAATGATGGTCCTTAAGCAAGATAGAGGCAGCTAGTCTAGTCAAGGAAGGAGCAATATTTATAACAGCAACCTAGTTTATGCTAAAGGGTTTAGATTACAAAGTGGGAACAAACCATAGAAGATTCCAGCGCATTTATCTTTGGCATGTGACTCAGGTTCATTCCGGTTGGATGATATGGTTAGTCAGGTTGAAAAAACAACAACATGGACAATAAAGATGAAGATATTGAAAAGGTGGGTTAGCACCCCAACAGCTTGAATGAATGACCCAGGATTCCAGACAAAGCCGATTTTATCACCACAGGTGCTCTTTATTTCAGGTTGATTTAAGCAGCCATAAAGAGGTTATACAATCTACTTGTACTTCATGGCCTCGACAACAGACGCTTTGGTCAAGGGCTCGGGTGGATGTGGTTATCCTCTTGGCTTTGAGAACAAAAGGCGAACAACACCAACTTCAATAAGTACTCCAGCTTGTTATGGTCACATCCACAAATCTTACATCTGCATTTGCTTTTATCAAAGTTCCCCTGAAACCTAGCTGTTACATCTCTTGTTACAAACTGAGGTGAAGTCAGCTTAATACTTTTTAGTGATATAATGAAAAACAAACTGGATTGCGTGTGCTTGGCTGGACAACATCATTCACAGAAATTGACTGAACATCACCTAGAGTAGGTCAGTGTCCCGTGCAGATCCACATTTCCCCTGGTTTCACACTGTCCTAGTTATGTAAAGGAAAAGGTTAAAAAAGTGTAAAGTGTAACGACACATGGGGGAAATCATTCACTCTCTTGTTCTCCTCTTGTGCCTTTCTGTGTGGAGTCCTGTTTGAGGTGTATAGGGGATGGAGTGGTAGATTATTAAAGACATGAACAAAAGCACAGCGTCCCCTTTTCCTTCAATCTCTTTTTCTTAATTCCATACCTCCCTCCCACAAGGCAACACATTAAGTGTTACTACTTTCTTTCTTTGAACAAAAAAGGTACATGGAAATGATCGCTAGATATGAAAGCAGCCTATTGTACATAAACTGTGGATGACCGCATCGGAAAAAGCCAAGAGAAAACGAGCAAGAGAGGAAACCAGTTAATATTAAAACAACATGCCATGACTCTTTACTTTTTGAATCGCACTTTCTGTCGTTATTTGTTTCGTAGAAACACTGGAGCGAGTCCCGGCAGTTAAAGGGGTACACCTTCTGAGGCGGTTGGGAGGGAGTACATGTCCAGGGAGTACAT
>OMNS01029793.1:0-13014 GCA_900303225.1 Laemonema laureysi | reverse complement strand
GTAAAATAAATGCAGTTTTGACATTTGTCATTAGTGTTGATCTAATTAGTGCATAATTAGAGCACGTGCGTGTGTGTGCGCGTGCATGTGCGCGTGTGTGTGTATAAACGATTCGTCCAGTGTTATTGCGAGGTCTCCAGTCAAGAAGTAGGCTAGTAGTATTAGTCTACTGATGAAAGGATTGAATGAAAACACAATTTGTGTGGGCCTATGGTTCTGCTAGCTTTTATATAACAAGCGGAAGAAGTCAGCAGTCTTTTTGGGTCTGCCCTGTATTTTAAGTAAGATTAATAGTGCTCCAACAGAAGTTTGACAGATTTTTGCACCTCCACGAGAGATTAACAGACGTTTGAACAAATCCCTACTGGGAAATTGCAGCGGTGCGATAGTCACTGTAGTGATAGATTCACCGCGGGCGTCCCCTGTGATGAGAAGTCCTTGAAGGTGTAATGTAGGCTGATGGAGGCAGCCAGGACACTGCAGTACACCGCCGTCACTGGAATACAAACATCAACATTGTAGTAACCCCAGCGCAGAGCAAGGTACCCAGTTATACTTTTATAAAGATATATGTAATGCTCATAGTGTAGACCTTAATGTGCGTGTATCATCTGGCACATTTTAAGGTGGCGTCACATATAACAGATAACATATGATGACATATTACATGTAACATATTCGGTTTTTCTTCAACTTTGTAAGTTACTGACGTAATTGTGTTGTTGTCTAGGTAGGTTGTACTATAGTGCACTTGAATGCATCTCAGACTCCACTTCCTTCAGAGTATGGTGGTTGACTTCTCTGAGTGCCAACTGAAGGAAATCATTTCACTCTTATCGTTCCATGTTGTTTCAAAACAAACGTAGGGAAATATTGTTATGACCTACTGTGACTTGCTGGGATCATAAGTAGTGTGCGTGTGTGTGTGCGCGCATGAGCATGCATGTGTGTGTGTCTGTGTGTGTATGTTTGTATCAAAAAAAAATGCCAAATGCTTGACAAATTTGCAATGCCGGAAGCAGAAAAAAAGAGAAAAAGAGAGAGAAAGAACGTTGTCATTTTCTGTCCCTCAGCTGCTGGACTCAATAAGGGCATGTCTGAAGAGAGAGGAGGAGGGGAACCATACAGCAAACAGATTGGGGATAGGGGTCAATTATGTCCAAAACTGTTATCTTAGTTTGTGTTTCAGCGTAATCTATATTTTTCTCTTCAACTGTAGCCCCCAAATTATAATTCATGTAAATCATCAGATCAGCATATATTCATTGGGCCATTGTATTTTAAAGCACATTTATATGCAGATACGCTGCAGAGGCCTGGAGACGTTTGTCACCCCAGAGGTCTAAGTGGTCTTCTGAAAGTCAGTTTGACGACTTATACTTGCGGTAACCAGAAGCGTCGGACAGAACACTCCACCAACCGACATCGAGGAGGCAAGGTGGTTTATGAGGCCCGTAATTCAGCAGGGATCTTCTGAGCCTAATCGCAATCATGTTTTTATCACTTATTTGAATTAAAAATGCAATTAGCCGAGTTAATTTTCATGGTTTATTTTTGGTGCTTTCATTCATACCTTAAAGTGGCTGTCCAGTGACACACACACACACACACACACACACACAGAGAGAGAGAGAGAGAGAAGGGTGGGGTTCTGTCTTCCTTGCACACTCTGACATTGGATGCTCTATCTCTCTAAGTATATGCAATAACTCACCCACAAAATGAACCCTGGAAGGATTCCAGGACCCCATTTGGATTTCCGCCATCTTTCTCTTCCACAAGGAGCTAGAACAAGCCTCTCTTCCTTTGACCACTTTCCAGATATCTCCCTCTGATGAACCATACTTATACTTATACCGAGTCTCCTCGGGTCCTGCTGCGCTCATTTATGTCACAACACACATCCCCTTGCTGTCCTGGGGTATAAATAAAACTATCACACGTCATTATACTGCGATGGTGGTGGTGGTGGTGGTGGTGTTGGTGGTGTTAGTGTAGGAACTGAAGTTCGCCATTACACACAAGTGTAATATTTGCATTTGCAAAAATAAAAATAAAAACCGCAAAAGTCATCTTCTTCCAACTGATTCTAGCAAAAGAAAATACCATGTTTGGGAACGTTTTGGTTTTATTTGTTGATGTTTGTGTGGAGGGGTTTCAGGAAGTACGGTCACATGATTGGTTTCCTGTACAAGTATGGCCGCTAGTCAATAGCGGCTTCACTAACAAAGAGCACCGTGAGAAAGTATGCTGATGGCGTTGCATATTTAATGACTTCACATGGAAATGTTCTCTATTAGGGTACAGGGTCTCATTTATAATTCAGCTATTGATATGTTTTGTTTTTGGTATTTCTTTTTGTGTCATTTGATCGATTTCGGGGTTTTTTTTGTCGCAGGTTTTCATTAGTTTCCTGCTATCAAGGAAACCTAAAATGAATCATAAACTCCATGCATCCAGAACATTATGTCTGGAGTGTGCCAGGATCACATGCAAACAACTCACACTTCCTCTGTCACGCTTGCATGTACCAAACATGCGCGTTTGTGTGTGTTGCTCCTGCCTGTTCCTCAGCTCCTGGGAGAGGCTGAACGTGGCATGGTGGGTTATTCTTAGACTTCGGTCTCCTACTTAACACACATGCTGTTCACATCCGGAGACGAACAACAGTAGTGAGAGTCCCGCTGTCACTCTCATGACATACTTGGAGCACACGGAGCGTCACATTTCTGTTGTGTGAAGGCTTTGTATAGACCCTACGTGCTCTATCTTCACCTTTGTTTCAATCACGTAGGATTAACAATAATGGTACTTCTGAAGGAGAATAGCAAAGATGCTCAAAGACACTTTGATGAAAGTACAAATAAGAAATGAAATAAATCAAATAGAAATAAATCAAAGAAATGAATTAAAAATATACAGCAAATGTCAGTGTCAAATGTTAAGTCAGTTTAAACACATGGAAACATAACAATAAATAAATCAATTATAACTAAGTGTTGGAATAACCCAAACATTTAAAGCACTTTTTTTTTAAAAGATGCTTTTCAAGAGAGAATTGTGTGAAGTCAACTCAACATGGTGGTTAAACGTTATTCTTACCACTATCACAAAAAAACGATCATAAAAATCAGGTCTATCGTAAACCAGGTTTCTGTTCCATATGTCTGTTTTGATTGCTTAACACTCATAATGAATTCTACCAATTAATGACTGACACAGCTCAACCTCACACACACGCACACACACGCACACACACACACACACACACACACACACAATGAAATCCCTAAGAACCCGAGCTAATTAAGCTAACTTATGTGGAATCCAAGGAATGGTCTCTATAGGGGACATAATAATGAGACGTGTGTGTGCGTGTGTGTGTGTGTGTGTGTGTGTGTGTGTGTGCGTGTGTGTGTGTGTGCGTGCGCGTGTGTGTGTGCATGCATGCAGATGACATCCTACATTTCCTGAAATCGTAAACAAACGGATTTCCTATATTAGACAGTATTTAGATGAATTGAACGCATCCGCGTTTAAACATGTTTTTCCATGACTTCGGCGGAGCTTTACTAGCAGCCAGTAAATGTTTCTACCTAGTATCTACTTAGTATCTACTTAGTATCTACTTAGTCTACTTAATATCGTTGTAGTGTCTCTAACATTTCGCGTCATGGCACGTGAACAGAGACTCGGCGGTGAGACTTAATGATGGTTATTGGACCACTGAGCACCGCTGTGCCCTTCAGACACAGCACCCCCCCCCCCCCCCCCCCCGATGCTTCCAACCTGTGCATTTCATCCTGTGACACCTCGGGGTGCCCCTCCGGGAGCTGGGTGCTCCATGGTCCCCTGCTGGTCATCCCTCCGTCCTCATGTGCACCAGCCGGGCGCTAATGAGACAGCAGGGGCTAAAAACAGACACAGAGGCAGCAGCCAGCGGCTGGTCTCCCGCCTCGCTTTTTCGAAGGCCACCGTGTCTCTCGCGCAAAATAGGGGGAACGGTGAATGAGTGCAGGTGTGTGTTTTGATGCCGGGTCTATAAACCATAAAACCATACATGGTACTGATATTGTATTTTGTTTTATTCTCACTAATATGCAAATATATATATACATCATCCATCTACCGTCCATTCATTCATCCATTCATTCATGTATCACAACCATATCCATCCATTCACCCATCCATCCACTTATCCATTCATTCATCTATTCATCCACTTTATCCAACTGTAACCATCCATTCATTTATTCATCCATCCATTCAGCATATACAGAGTAGTATCAGAATATATTTTAGCAGACAATTTGCCTCTTCTTGTCAACATTTGTCGTCATGGGCATTTTAATCTGCTGTATTATGAACACAAAACTGTCACACAGAAGACCAAAATGTGATAACAGTGGGAGGAAACGAGGAAATGCCATATTTTGTAATCATTTAAGGGCTTTTTGCGCCTTTTATGGACAGTGAAGAGAGACCAAGAGAGGAAATTAGGTTGAAAACGAGTGGAAATTACACGTAGCGCAGGACCACAGGTGGGAATCGAACCTGCGTCGCTGTAATTGTAATATAATTTCAGCAAGCCAATTAACTCTGCTTTTTCCTTCAGTCGCCCAGAATAATGTGAACGTTTTGCTAAATGCAATGTAGGCATCGTAACCGAGGTTACGATGCCGAGCCTGTGACAGACACAGCCGGTCGTTATCCATGACGACTCAAGTGGTGACCCTGAGCTGAGCCGTGCATTAAGGGAAGAAAAAGGAGTGCGGTCGTTCGTCATCACCTCTGTTCAACCCAACGTCAGGGAGTCGCTCGAAGCCAAAGCCCCGATGTGTCAAAAGGGCTCTCGTTGAAAGATCATCTTTGTTTCCGCTGACTTAAAATGGGGGTACAGTGCAATGTGTTAGTCCTGCCCTGTACTGGTGTCTTGAATTCATTTCAGACAAGTACAAACCGATCCAGCCGAGGCAAGAATCACTCACAATATATGTCCTCATACAAGATTCATTGGAAGTATTGTTCAGCCAACCTCGTCTACGAAGACTGCATTAAGGCCTGTCTAGATACCGCGTGTGCACACATCTAATCTCCAAACGCCTTCCATTTTGCTAAATTGAATGCTAATATGATTCTCATATTCCTAAGCCGCGGAGATAAGATCCTAATCTCTCAATTAAAACCGCATGTACGAGTGGAAGGAGGAGGACCTCAAGTGGAACTGCTTCGGCAAGCAGCTGAAGCAGAGAGGTCCTACGCGTGCATCTCGGCGCCGTTTATGAATTGGCTGCCCTTAACTTAGCATCACAAAGCAGCCACGTTTTTTTAAAAGGCACACGCAATAATAATAGCAGAGACAAACCCTGGGGAGGCCTTAAAATAGAAACAATTGAATGGCTTGAACAAAACAGCAGGCACTCCGCTGAGCTCCTCGCCTTGCGTGAGTCATAAGTGTTGGTTCTGTGCACCCGATGACGTGGGTGGATGTGTGGGTGGAAGGAAGGAGGTGAGGCGTTTTGGGTGAAGCAGCTGAGACTGAGTTCTGCTGGTGTTCCCCAAGACCCTTAGATTCAGTAGCAGGTTACTTTTGGTCGCTGCGATGATATAAATACACCTGTTGTTGAGCTGTCTTTTAAATACTAAATGTAATGCTGATAGTGATTTTAATACTAATACAGCAACTTCTACTGCTACTAGGCCTACTTCTATAATAATCATAATAATTATTATGATTATTATTATTATTGTTGTTGTTGTTATTATTAGTATGTTTATTTTATTTTGTTATTTTAAACATGGTTTATATGGATCTTGTACGCTTAATTAAGATACCCAAATCATGGGATTGAATAGTGAACAATAGAACTCAATAGAACCTCGACTTAACTTGACAGGTATTTAAAATGTACACGCAGAGAGGCAGTGTGTTTTAAACTGCATATCACAATGCGAAGCATTCATTAGGGAAATGGGATACGCCACGAAGACATCACCTGTCAGTGTGGGGTGTAAACCTGTTAATAAATAATGCAACACATCCTCTTCCTCCTCCCCTGTGTTGGATATTGATAGCTACAATAGAACATATAACAAATCATATTCCCCTCCGCTTCACTTTAGCTTAGCGGTTACATTTCCCAGTGCAGGGTAATGCTTCAGCCCTTGACACTCGTGGCAGACAGATTAATCAAAGTTAAATGTGTTAGATTGTTCTGGTCCCAAAGTGGAACTTAAAGGGTTCAAGGGGAATATTTTTTGCACCCCGAGAGGAAACATTTCAAGAGTGACGACAAAACAGCCAAGTCATGCGTCGCAGATTCTGCGAGGAAGACAAATGAAACCTCAGCTAAATTGATTGCGCTCGTCAAATTCTCCAGACAGAGGTGGAAAACGTCTGCGACGCTGGGGACGAGTGTCAACAACAGGTTTACTCATTAAGAAATGGCGGTGAACCTCAAGGGGTTACGAAGGAGGTGGAATAACCACATCGGGCATATGTACGCTCTTTATATGGCACCGTGTTTCATGCACGCGTACCTCGAGACAGGAACCCGGCCTGGGGGGTTTAAAGGTGACCAGATGTACTACGACAAATGTCTGAACAGAATAGTTCGTTTAAAATCACTCAAACGATCAGTGTTGGGTTCAGTTCAACTTCTCTGGGGCAGAGTAGAGTAGAGTAGAATAGAATCTGACAGCGACGACAAGACGGCAACCTGGATGTCACTGAATGTCTTCATTCATGGTTTTTAACTTATCCAGGTTTTGACACAGAGCCCTCTCTAAAGATTTCCCTCTCTCTCTCTCTCTCTCTCTCTCTCTCTCTCTCTCTCTGTCTAAAATAGGCTTGAGGATCATAGTGGAGGTGAATAGGGACTAAGTAGGCCAAGGACTTGCATTGAAATAGACTGACTCACTAAGGGCCCAGATCATCTTGGGTGTTCCCAAAAAATGGAACTGTGAAAGAATGTGGGTTAACAACACGCGTCACTTCTAGGCCGCTATGTATACAGACATTGGACAATAGGTCTCCCCTAGTTTTCACACAAGGCTAGCGATTTGTGAAGGTCAGACTAAAAGACTGCTCAACTTTACCATCCATTTTTAATGTCCATTTGTTGACCTCTTATGAATTCCAGTTACTCGCACCATTATGGCTCAATGATTAGGATTAGTGGAGAGTCCATGTGAAAATATCTCATCAGGGAACCAAGTTATTATCCAAGTTAATCAGTGTGGCGTCATCTCCCCCCTGTGGTAATGTAATGACATTGCAGCATGGAAATCGAAAAACGGGTCGCAAATAAATAAACGCCAGATGCTCAAAATATCAGCCCATCTTTATTTACAATTCAAAACCAGACAAAACTGTTCCTCTAATGTGCCACAAAACAACATTAAACCTAACAAATGAATGTGATATGTGTCTAAAAACGCAAAATAAACTACAATTTGTATGCAAAATTATTATTTAGCACTAATTGTAAATGTGTATTTCTTGATATTGTTCCTTGTTTTCCAACATAAACATTACTTTTTTGTTCTTCCCAGCAGCCACTTTTAACAATGAAAACTTTGCACCATGCACCCGAACGCTACACCATATACACATCACTAACCCGTACACTAAGACTAACAAAACCTTGAAGGCAAATGAACAACATGTCAGGAACTATTCTTCCATCAGGGATTCCCCTTGTTCCACACTTATAAAAACAAAGGATTCGTCGAGGACAGTATAAGGAACGTCGGTTAAAAGGGTTAAGGAGACACACATGTTTGTACCCGAGCCTTTCAGTTCATGCATGTACAATCAAATTGTGTTTGTGTAAATGGTTCACAGACCGGGGAGAGTGTGAGGGCAGGAGATGCAACCCCAACGGCACTTCAACCGGGTTTGGACCGGGCGAGAGAGAACTGTGTGTGGCAAGGCATCAACGGGGGAAAACGTATACACCCAACACAAACTAAACAGGTAGGTCTGCTTCGGCACATCATCACACCCATTAAAAAAAAAGTCACAGCACACATGCAGAGGGTCGGCGCTTGTCGTCCGTTTGTTCTAAACAAAGGTCAATCCCATCAACTCATCATGACATCACATTGCGGTTAGAGGTGACCACTTTCAAAAAAAGAAAAATCAATATATACTAGTAGTTATATTTATATAAAAAAGAAGCCTATTTGAGTTTGTCTCAGGTGTGGCCTTGGAACAACAGCATGATCAGTATCAATGTCAGACAAACTTCTCATATACCCCCCCCCCAAATGCAAAATGCAGTACAATATTCTTCAAACTATAATTCACATTTGTTCTATATAGACTGTAGTTCGGAGTCACTGAATCCGTTTTGTAAGTGGATGAAAAAGATAAATATCCCAAACCCAAGAGCAGGCATACCCAAGAGGCGTGTCTTGTGCAAAGCATGTGTGCTTGAGTGAAGCGCGAGAAACAGGCAATAGACAAACTATCGGACCATCTTTCCACATGCATACACACGGGCGCGTCGTCGTAAACCCGGAAAACGCACACTCTACCGTCTCCCTTTTGTACATCGAAACATGTTTCCAGGTCTGTTACGAGACTTTCTGCATGGACTTACTGTTGAAACATATGACGAGGAAAACACAACAAGTTCAACATGTCTGTAGAGTTGCAGTGCAAACAGAATCCAAGTAAAATTAAACCTGATAACATTGACAAAGCTCTACTAAACGGGTTTTGCTTTTCGTAGATGTCCGGCTTGTTTTCTTATGAAATAGCTGTGGTCTTCTTGGCTCAAAGGAGCTATAGGCTGGGAGTCCATTGGGCTTAAAAGTCCATTGGCAAAGGCCTGGCAACAAGACAAGAAGACAAAAGCACAAAACACTGTGAGTAACAGAGGTCATGCAACTCAATTGCGTAACATTCAGTAGTCATTACGAGCCATTTTAAAATCCCACATGGAAGTGTGCACCCAGATGTGCAATAGATTAATCAACATGCAAGCCTACCCAGTGAACTGTAGCAACTGGTAGCCTATGGCTCAATATAAATTAATTAAATTAATTGATATTAAATAAATCATTAATTATTTTAATTAGGTTAAGGAGTACAAACATATCCTTGCCAAGTATGCCATTTGGACTTACAACAGAAAGCAGAATTGGGAACATGACGGAGGGGCGGTCCTTCTACTTCCTTGGCATAGCGGCAACATCCTCTTCCTTCAAGGTGAACTTTTTCCGAAGGGCCTCGGAGATCAGCATGGTCGAGTCCTCTTCTCTCAGCGAGGCGCAACCTCTGTTGTACCTGACAGGACACACGGAGGAATATACAGGCTGGCAGGCTCAGAGACATAGAAGTAGGTACCTAGTAGAGAAGGCATTTCACCTACTCATTAAAAAGGCTGAACAGAAGTTGATCCATACTGAACACTGTATTAAAGAGCAACCAAACTATGAATTACAAACTCAACAGACACCACTTACTGACACCATGCGGTTTCAGTGGGTGCAGAACAATGACATAAGCTTCCCCTTACCTGTCCTTGCTCATTTTCATGCGGTTCATGTCCTTCAGGATGTCCATGACATCAGCGAAGCTGGTGGACTTGGACAGCGACACCGTGTCCTCCTCCGCCTCCCGGAAGTCCATGCTGGGTCTGTCTAGGTCAAAGGTCGCAGAGCCCGTCATGGAGGCGGGCGGCAGGGGGTCGGGGACCAGCTCCGATACCACAGAGACTACGTCTTCTTCGTCCTCCTCCTCTTCCTCATCCTCCTCCTCCTCCTCCTCAGTGACGTCGCTTATGACGAAGGATGCAGCGGCGGAGGCGGCAGGCGGCTGGTAGGACACGCTCTCGAAGGGCGCCATGGAGAAGTTCATGCTGGTGTCGTCGGGGGACAGCAGATCAGGGGTCAGCAGGTTGGAGCCTGGACCAAAAGACGAGGGAAGGAAAGAAGAAGGCCATGCATTACAACCATGTTCACAGGCAAGCAAGTCAAATCACTTTTATTTGCATAGCCCTTAATCACAGTTACAGTCTGAAAGGGCTTATCCAAAGAAAATGTGTCACGCCAAAATAATGTAAAAGATCAACTATAATGAAAGAAATTACTTTCCCATTCCTCATCAATACAAAACCAAGACACAAGTCAAAACATTTAAAACTTTGAGTTCCCCACCACCATCGCTTGAAACAATCTTGGCGATCTGTGCGCGCAATCTGCTGAGCTCATCCTGCAGGGCGGTGGTGCGGTTCAGCGCAGTCACGCCAGGCTTCCTCAGCCCCTCCACCCTCTTGCCCTCCCGGCGGAAGTTGGGGACGGAGGAGTTCCTGTGCAGGACCAGGAGTGGGGTGGGCCGCCATTCATGTCTTAGGGGCCGGGCGTCACTCCTGTGAAACACAAAACGACAAATTAAGGGAGTGGAACAACAAACACTGAATGGTATAGCATGTCTCGCTAAAAAATAGGTAGTAGTTCAATGTTACAATAAGGGTTAGGGCGTGTCAGGACACACTGCAATCTATCCATTCCTGTGTATTAATGACACATCAATGGACTAACACTCTAGATGTGTATGCGTACCGGACTCTAGCGTAAGTCTCCTCCTCGTCGGCAGCGATCCACGCAATATCTGCCAAAGTAGGAACCATGGGGCCAGCTATGGGCTTCAGTGATGGGAGGCCAGGGAGTTCCTGATAATGGTCCGGCAAAACAACAATTACAAATCATCGCAGCGAAAGTATTTCCACACAAGAAATGATTGGACGCACAAGGCTGAATGTGGAACATAATCGATTACCTGGAAACATGCCCTTTGAGGTGGTTTGAGAGGAAGAGTAGAACCTATTCTCCTCACCACACTGCGAGTGGATCCATGAGGCTTGTTCTGCCAGATAGGAATAACCTCCTGAGAAGTTACACAATATAAATATAAACCGGCAAACATGGCTAACAAGGTGCATCGATTATATTGTATTATATTGAAAAAAGATGCATACATGGATTGGCATTCAGTTTGTTTGATTAGAACAACATTTGTTTTAAGAAAAAGCAATACTTACAGCATCAGTCTCCATGTTGTGTGGTAGGTCTTGTTCGCAGGTGTGGTGCACAACTGTACCGACTGCTTAATAGTAGCTGAATATAGGATGATTCGGTTACAAAAGGGCCATCTCCATACGCATGTGAATCCTCGAAAAATTGGAGACTAACAGCATCTGTTAAAGCCACAATTAGATGGTTATAAACAGTAAGCATCGTATTTACAAAGTTACTACACCGGGTCTGTTCAGGCTACCTAGCAGAGATGCCTTACTCTCCTAACTACCGGTAACCATGCCAGTGCAAAAAAAAAATTAAGTTGAACTGAATATCATGACAAATGACTCCAAAACGAAATGATATAATTTAACTGACTCATTTAGGATCAGCAGTAAACTGCTCTTCTCTAGACAGGTAGCATAACTAGCCGCTACGCTAGCAGTCTCATTCACAGGCCCTTGTCTTGTTGTGACCCCGAGCTTCTCTCCGGCACTACAATCAACATTTGCAGCCCATAATAGTTTATAACAAACAAAAAAACTCCAAGCCTGTATACAACTTACAATGGGATGCTATGCACCAAGTAAACTCCACGATAAGTAACTATACATGCATAGAAACGCGTTCTCCTTGTCGTCTTTCAGAGGGACTCCGGCTAGCTGCTGTGTTGCTGTGTTGTGGTTAAAGCCGGAAGTATATTCCGTGACTCTGACAGCTGATTGGTTGAACTGAAACATATGTTTACTTATTATAATAACTTATCATAATCATAAGCACGCACGGAGTTTCCGTTTTATAACATTATACACAACTATATAACTGTTTACTTGGCGGGTCGCTTATCTGCACATTGATAAATCATGACCTTCAGCATAATTTCTTTGTTGATGTTCATTTACCCGGCGCTATTTAATACACGCTTATTACGAGCAGATGCACCAGATGATTCTTTTGTCTAACCTTGCCTAGAAATGATGAACTTTGGTTGCGTCCATTGACATCTAATAAGAACTGTCTTATCCCTTTAAATCATGGGCGGAGCATGACTTCGATTTATGGCGTGCAGTCGCCGTACTAGTCTGCAGTGATATTTCTTCAAGAGATATCATAACATCAACATGAAACACTCATATATTCGCCACCTGTGTCTATTTCTAGGCAATCCCTGAGACAGGTCAGTTGTTAAAATCGTTTGTCATTGCAATGTGCTCATTGTGGGTCACCGGAAGCGTATTGCTTGGTAGAGAAATGCTGTTCCTGTTTGATACTGCAATGATGGGTGTCACAATTATGGCAATCAGCAGTTTCAGGTAGCATATCTGATTGGTGTTAATCTTAAACCGAGATATGAAGTCTTGAAGGGTTCGGTTTAGGTGTGTCCTGTGTTGTCCTTTCAGCATCGCAATGCGAGTACTTGATTGGAGTACTGATGAGGTGAATATAGAGCGAGTATTTCGTCATTTTTGCGTCAACAGTACTATCTAAATGTACAACAGCTGTGTACGTGTGTACTTAGATGGCTTCCATAATACTATATGGCAAGTTATAATGTAAACGTAACATAATCAAATTACATTTTCTCTGATAATATTGTTTTTGGGGCCCGAAATATATGTTAACAGCATTATTATCTATCTCCAAATCTCCATCTAAAGATCTGCACAATTGTGTGCAACATTTTATTATACATACACTATATATTACCCATTGGGATCATTCTGTCTGGTAAATGTACTGCATGGATAATTTGAACTCTGTAATGAATGGAGGAGTCTTTCCTAATTGTGGTGGTGTGTATCTCGCTCTGTCCTGTAGGTACAGTAACTTGGGCAAGATGCAAGTGGGTGAAGTTAAGAGGAGAAGAATACACACTAGCTGAGCCCCCAGTCTGTACCTCAGTACGCCACTCCTGAAAGAAAATGGCCCAGTCCATGAGGAGGTCTAACACTCTCGGAACCATGGACCACAAGCTCCAGAGGGACA
>OMNS01029782.1:0-10421 GCA_900303225.1 Laemonema laureysi | reverse complement strand
ACTAATAATAATAATTATTATTCCTATTATGATGATGATGATGATTATTATTATTATCATTATTATTATTGTTATTGTTATTGTTATTATTATTATTATTATTATTATTATTATTATTATTATTATTATTATTATTATTATTATTAATAACCTAATTTTGGTCAAACTGTTGGCCGATTTTGTTTTGATAATTTAGTACCCTCCTTTGAACTACCGAGCATTTAGGTTGTAGGTCACAAAACTATTCGAATAATGAAGGCCAAATGAAAGGGGTTGTTAATAAAAATCCTTGTTGCACCTTATTACCAGCCTAAAAGCATCCGTACATACTTTGATTTCATATAAAATGCCTCCAAAAAACCTGAGATGCGACAATCAGACACCGTTTGTGTGCGGCCAACCATTACCGCCACTAACCGTAACACTTCTGTTAGTCTGGAGCCCTGCAGTAAGAGTCATGAAGACAACAATGTAGTGCACAGAATTAGATTAGCATAGTGTAGCTTGATGCTATACCAGAATACAGTGGAAGATGGTTGGAGAAGGTCTGGCCAGCTTTTCTCCATGTCTGGCCTGAGGTCCTGGAGACGATGGATGAACACAAAGAGATTAACGTCACGTTAACGCAGCACATTGACCCATATCAAGTAGAGAAGACATGGCATGCATACACGTTTACAGCCTAAGCGACTCACCTCTATTAATGAAGAGTTAAATGGCCAAGATGAATTACAGTTCTGCCCTTTATCTGGCCTAAATAAATACAAATATAGAGAACACACAAGTCAATGTATGTAGTCAGGTATGTAGTAAATAATACACACACACACACACACTTACCAGAGTCCATGCACTGTCCAATAGTTCACTTTGTGACGGCAGTGTTCCTCCTGCAGTTGATGACAACTACAACTTACAACTATTCTCGGTCAATCTCAAAAGCACAGCCTCAGGAAAGCTGTGCTTTTACACTCCAGGCTTCTTCAACGTCAAAATGACAAGGTGGTGTTAAAACCTACTGCTTGTGGTGTGGTGATTTCCTCAATTTGGAGATCATTTTGAGGAAATGTTTTTTATATTCATTTAAAAAAAATTCACTGCGTGTTGACGTATGGTTGTTATTCTACAAGAGATTAAAGTTGACTTTGACTCTGAAATAAAGGGAACTCACAACACAGAAGGTCTCCGGCCAGTGGTGAGTCAGGATTATTTTCGTCCACATGTGTCTTATAGGAACAGAACAGTGGTTTTCAAACTGTGGGTCATGACTCATAAGAGGCAGGTTTTTTTAAATAAATAAATTAATAAACAAATAAATTAATAAACAAATAAACAAACAAACAAATAAATATATATATATATTCCATGGTAATGCCAATGTAATGTATTGCTTTACTGCACATAATATTTGACTAATATTTTAATATTTGACTCCACACGTGACAACACGTGGGTCCAATATATTGAATGACACTACTACGCTATGAGCAATTTCAGGAGAGTAGTGGTTGTGGCAACAGGAGCCATAGCATTACTTACGGCGGTGACAGCACAAAGGCAGAGGAGACCACGGCTGCTCCCAGGCAGAGCAGAACAGAAGGCAGCCTCATGTCTGACCTAGATAAGACAGTTCAACCGTTAAGCATTTGACTCATTAAAACATGCAACGTGTCTACATTCACAGTTGGAATCATGTTCCACCATCAATATTCCGTGCGTGTGTGTTTTCGTTTTCGTATACAAGCAGACCTGACTACTAGATAAGTGTCTAATGTCCGTTTTCTACTTCCCTTATTGGTCAAACGCAATGATAATCACGAAGTAAAGCGATCCCTCACATCATGAACACTGTTTCTCACACAATGTCCCAACACGATTCTTCGAGCTAGCTTCCTTCACGTTAACGTGAACATTCGCTGCCCAATGTTCACGTTAACGTGAAGGAAGCTAGCTAACGTTGAGCCGACCAATCCAACGTTGTTATTGCTGACCCATCAGAAACATGGCGCTACCACATAAACATAAACATAAACATCACAAACATCGCGTCAAACAACACCGCTCCTTCCCCTACTTTTCCTCGAAAAGCGACAGCAACATGGGCATGCACGACAGTACACCCCCTACCTTACCTTTGATGGGTTGTCTTCACTGAGAACACGACACAACTATTATCACTGACCACCAACTCAAGAAGACAAAACCAAGGACTTTGTTTTCTGTGCTCATGGATCGTCTGACGTCACGAGCGACGAGCTGCGGTTATGGGCCGACGTCTGCGCCGTCTGTTTCTTTTGCTTTTGGCTGAATAGACTTGTATTCCTCCTTGCCCAATACAAACAATAAAACACAATATTACAGTAGTATGTTGTGGGAACTCATGCATGGCAGGCACAGCATGTCTTTGTGTCCTTATACTTTTTTGTATATGAATGTTATTTTTGTTTTAGTTGTTGTCTAGTCTTTCGATGTGTTATTTGTGTTGAGGACATTGTTGCGCTTATTTATGTTGCCATGCTACCGATGTATGTTGCTGTGTAGCCTGGCCATGCAATACCAAATGTTACCAACTGAGGGCTCTTCATACCCATGTAGAATTGCAACTGTGTGGACCGTGAGCGACAGGCGAAAAGTAAGTGCGAGGAAAGGGTGTCACCGAGATACATTGAGAAAATGAAAAATGAGGAGACAGGAAGAAACACAGAGAGAAAAACTGCAGGTATGTGAACGTGGGGTTCATGTAAAACATAAGACAAACGAAAGTCAATTGTTGGCCTATTCATCCACTCATGTCTCTCCACTATCAGTACAAAAACATGCTGAGGTGAGGTGCGTTGGTGTCATCTTACAGACAAATACCAAGAGTTGTTTAGGCTTTAGAGAACACTAGCGGCCTGAATATTTCTGTAACCAGACAAGTAACAACAAACGGCCCACCCTGGTCATAAAATCCATCCAATCCATATAGACTGTCTCCCTTTAAAACTGGGGCATGTGATCTTTAGTGTGATTAAAAACAAACCTGTGGTGTCTTACTGACAAAAAAAGTGCATCCGCGTTGTCTCCTGTCATGTGATTTACTCTCGGCTTGAATGTGATCCGTGTCTTCTGAGCTGTGTCAGGAATAGTTGTGTTGTAACTGTAGCTAGCTTTATATTAATAGGCCCCTGGCAAGGGTTCAGCGTGCGGCACAGTCTTCAGATGACTGGGGACTGTGCAGAAGGAACCGGCTGAGAGAGTCGTCTTGATGTACAGCAATAATAAACCCAAACTGTACAGGTCAGATTAAACAGCCTGTACAATAGAACTGGAGTTGAAATGCGTAACTGGAGTATATGGCCAATGTATGTGTACACGTGTTACCATTCTGATTACGTGTGACTGTTGCTCTCCGTCCGTTATTCCTTCAGATGTCCTGACATTCTTAAGATCATCTCATAAGTCGCCAATCAGTGATGCAGCGACAGCAACACAGCAGCATCCACGGGGGAAAACATGGCCGCCAGTGAGCTCTGCGACGGCCAAGTGTATTTAAGCAGAAGGCCCCTAACTCCACTGAGAGTCTTGAAGGAGCCAGGATATATATAGGCTGCTCCCTCACCTTATAAGGCCTTGGCAAAGAGGCGGGTGGGGGTCCGTGGGACACACGGGTGGAGGTTTTGGTCACCCGCTTCTTGGTTTAGGCTGACTCCCTGCGGACTCAGGCTTACGACCGAAAGGCTCGGCGAAGGAACTCTCGAGGGGTAAGGACTACTAGCACTACCATCCATCTCCGTTCCGTGGTTCACCTCCCATTGTCGTTTTGTAGCAGGTAGACAAAGGTAGGATGGATGGATGGATGCTCATAACATATAACATGAAGGGAAGAAACCATGTGATGTGATGTGAAGCAGGGCAAGTATAGCATAATGCATGGGGTCATGGGAGGGTGTTCTATTGATTGCATTATAATGAACATGGAAATGAATGCTTCGGGAGCAATGCTAGTAACGGGCCAGTCTACGGGTTGATATAATGAAGATGGATGGATGTCTTGCCGCAGAGGGGGTTTTGTTGACTCAGTTATGCTTTTAATGGACTCCCAGTGGGTAGATATAGGGATTGCTTGTTGACAAATAGTTTGTAACTATTTCGGGGGAGGTTAACACATTGAATTGTTTATTTAATTGCTTTTTTAACTCTCCTGACAATTGTCATTTGCAAATGATTTGTCTTTTCACACTTTACTTGATGTTTGATTGTTTAATTATAGAATTAAGTTGAATTACGGCTGGTTTGTATTAACATACAACATAGACATACAGAAAGCTATGTTCGTTAGCAGTCAATCCAACCAATTCATGGGTTATGGAGCTGAGGGATTTTGATTTATGTCCTGAAGTCTTTTAGTGGTTCATGGAGGGAGCTTGGAAGTTCATATGTCGTTTGGCTGTCATATGAGTAGTCCTTAATGGGACGGGGTAATGGGACTTACACAGGGTAATGGGACTCACACAGAGTAGAGGGTAATGGGACTGACACAGGTAACGGTACTGACACAGGGTAATGGTGGAGGGTAATGGGACTGACACAGGGTAATGGTGGAGGGTAATGGTACTGACTGATACAGGGTACAGGGTAATGACACTGACACAGGGTAATGGTACTGACACAGGATAATGGTACTGACTGACACAGGGTGCAGGGTAATAGGATATAGGACTGGTCAACGACAATAGAAGCGTAGTGATTTCAGAAAGTAATGGTCTGTCTTATCGTGTATGTAATATATTTTGACACCGGTCTCTAATGCGTAGTAGAATTGAATAGAGCATGTGTAGAATTGTCTGAATTCATTGTGCCATAATATGCAGAATTTCAAATGTGTGTGTGAAGCTGCCTCACACAAAAGCTGCCTCGCCCTTTACAGTCAAATGAACAGTTAAGTGGAACATTTACATAGATAAGCTTGTTTAACCGCCTGTTAAACATTAAACCATGCCAGGTATGCTTGTGAGTTGCAGGGAGTTTCAGTTTACACTTGTCACTTGACACCAGACTAGCGATGTAGGAAAACACAATGTTGTCTTTTGCCTCAGTGTATATGATGCAAGGCAGTCCTGATGCAATGTCACCGCTGCTATAGAGCGATGGGAAGCATGCCAGTCCCTCCAACATTCAACCTAAAGTCTACAGTATAACAAATAATAAACAAAAACATGATGTTTTACACCCTTTAAAAAGTACAACGCAACTTTCAGTGAGGGGTTTCTATTGTGTTTATTATAACAATTAGTATTTGTTATTTCCTCATCGTTTCGTCACTCGGCTTGTAAGTGTAGGTGTCGCGTTGCGCTCCTCCGACTGTAACCGTTAGCGTTGGATGGTAAACGCACACATTTCACCGAGATCATTTCATCATCCCTGGTCTAAAAACCATACCAAAAACGTAATTGGCTGAAACGAATGTGCCCCGCTGTTGGATTATTGCAATAGACACACTTTCTATATATGGCTCTGCTTTGAGCCTGCCAAGATGGGACCAGTGATGTAATGGTGTTCTATGAATAGCAAATTGACTGCAGTGGCAGTGCGTTTGTCACAAGTGTTGTGCGAAAACCAGCCTTCTTAACCTTTTTTTTTTTTTTTACCCCTATCACTGGAAATGTCTTGTCTAGTGCTGCTGAGCGCGTCGCGGTGCGTGTCTTTATATTGGGTTACTGAGGAATGTGTTTCCGAAGATGTATGCGATGGGTGTCACATGGTGTGGACATGAATATACAAAGTATTCCAAAAAAAAAACGTGCGACCGCTTCTGCATAATTAAGTCAGGGGGAACATTTTGGAGTAAGGTCTACATTTCTCTTTAAAGTCATACATCTGCCGTAGAAGTAGTACAAAGTAAGAGTCTGCTTCTGCAAGTGTGAATTTTTTGTTTATGTGTGTGTATATATACTTAAACATAAACATTGATATGAACCGGTGGTAGACACTGGACCAGACTGCCCTTAACTACACTGACATGTTAACTGCACAGTTAACATGTCAGTGATATCTGTGTGTGACGGATGTGTCTTTATGATACTGTGCATGTGTGTGTTTGTGTGTGTAGGAGTCATTTTATATAGGTATGTGCGTATATGTTTATGTGTGTGTGTGTGTGTGTGTGTGTGAGAGAGAGAGAGAGACACACACACGCGTGTGTTTATGTCTGTGTATTCATGTTCCTGTGTGTCACACAGGTCAGTACCTACAGTGTCACCATGTCGATGAGACCTGGGAGTTACAACCACCAATACTACCACAAACAGAGTCAATATGTGGTTAAAGAGTACAGCAGGTACAGTGGTACACTAGACTAATATAGTATTTCATTTAACTAAACAACATAACACAGGGTAAAACCAGAAAGTCTGTAGTATTAGTACTAATACTAGTAGCACTTATAATAATAATGCAGTACTAATATAGTGAGTGGGCCTAGCAAAGGACTCCCATTTGTAACCTAACATACTATTTTGAACTAATTCAGGGTTTACACACACTTAAACTCTTAAAAACATCTAGAATGCCGTTTGGATGCTCTAATAGTATGTTTATATTTAAACTGTATGCTATTAATACAATGATAACAAGCTATTTAACTGCTGTACGCAAACTTGCTTAAAAACAGAAGGCAAACATTATTGTATTCCTTTAGTGGTACATATCGCCCTGGGTGGGATTTTAAATGTTAAATATAAGGTAGACTCCTATCATCAGATACTTGAGCTATCATTGCGTTTATGCGTTTTGTGTAAAACTGGACTAAACCAACCCAATATGAATTATGTTTTTGTCGTTTTTTTGCACTTTAGAGTAAAAAGCGCGTATGGGTGTGTAGCTCATTGCTCCACATTTTAATATTGATGACAGCTCTTCTCAAACGCTTCACAATAATAATAATAATAATAATCTTCATCACCTGCTTACTGCCATTCGCATATTTATTCGCGTCTTTAGTGTGCGTGTTCATACCAGTGTTTGTGTTTGTGTGTCTTTTGTGTGAGTTTGCGTCCATGTGCGTGTTTGTGCTTGTGTGTCTTTTGTGTGAGTTTGCGTCCATGTGCGTGTTTGTGCTTGTGTTTGTGTGTCTTTTGTGTGAGTTTGCGTCCATGTGCGTGTTTGTGCTTGTGTTTGTGTGTCTTTTGTGTGAGTTTGCGTCCATGTGCGTGTTTGTGCTTGTGTTTGTGTGTCTTTTGTGTGAGTTTGCGTCCATGTGCGTGTTTGTGCATGTGCAATGACGTGCTTTTCTTTCTTTCTCAAGCTTCATCCCTGCTCTTATTTCACTAATGATCTGCCAGCTGACGGGGGAACTTGCATTTGTTAACCGAAACCACAATCTAACAAGTGTTTTTGTGTGTTACTTTTGTCAAACCTTTCAACCCATTTCAGTGGTTGTCTAGTGCCTTTTAACTTGGAACTGTTATTTGGTTGAACTGTGTTTTTTTTTAAATTGACCTTCAGGATGCATTTTATACTTGGATCGCCGTATCAGTTGTGATACTTTTTAAAAATGTATATGAAAAGATTGTATTCTTCTCAATGTTTGATAGAAAATGGAGTGATATGCTACTAGTCGAGTATAAGTAAGAATACTCAACATATTTTAATACCATGCTTTTAATTTGAAGGGAAGTAGAAAGCTTGCAGTGCACTTTGATACTTAGATTTGATTTGATTTTAAATACCAGTACATATTTGGCATGTTTTTTAAAGGTCTGCCTTCAACAATGCGTGTAGAGGGATAATTGCATTTAGAGAGGATATAGCTCATTATACTTGGACCACAGTACAGTGACTGTCAGACAGAGTTAATGGTAGGGGTGATGACAATAATTATGATGATTATGAACTTAATCCAATGTTCCAACGCATTTATTTTTGTTTTTCACGTCTAACGTCTCATGACATTTACTGGACAGTCCACCCAATTTGCTGATTCATATTTTATGAAATAATTTTTGTTCAGTTGTTCCCTAATGAAGCAGACTCACAGCCTTGTAGGCCTATCTCAAATATATCATGGTGGAAACTAAGTAACATTCATTTTACTGACTAACTTCTCTTCAAGAAAACAAACACTGCAGAAGTTCTTAGCCGTTCCATGCATCCAGTCAATGTTCGGGGCAGACATTGATTGCTGTCCTAATCCCCACCGACGAGTGTGACTGTCTGTGTGCCTTCAGCTCTGAGGCGGTGGTCGACGACTATCAGCACCAAGCAGCAGTTCGTATCCAGGGAGTGGTAAGGATCCATGCCTGCTGCTCTGACTCTCTCTCTCTCTCTCTGTCTCTCTGTCTGTCTGTCTCTCTCTCTCTCTCTCTCTCTCTCTCTCTCTGTCTCTCTATCACTCTGTCTCTCTCTCTCTCTCTGTCCCTCTCTCTGTGGGGGTTCTTAGCAGGGCTAACTGACATGGCTACGTCACATGACAACATCGCGCTTAATCCCGGCGATATTATGCTACGCTAATTCTTCCCAAAGCACAGTGTGAACATCTATCGATTGCGGTCCAAAGTACAATGCGCTATACTCTAGCTGCCTATACTATAGATTTCTGTTGATGGTAAATGTGATTAGTTTGTCTGGGAGGGAGAGATAATCACTGTATACATAATAACCAAGACAAAGAGATTTTCAATTTCCAAAACACTGAGGATGAGTTGAAACTGTACCGTCAAGACAGCGCCAAGCGGCTGAGCAGAAGGAAATGTCAGGGAAGTTGTGGGGCTTAGTGTGGATTTAGCAGATCCACTGCCTTGCGACTTAAATCCGCTCACCACTGCAGCGGTGACAGACCCCCTGGGTAGTTACGCTCTCTGCGTGCCTAAGTCATATGAAAGATGCACATTTTCTTACTATGTAGGCCTACAAGCGCCTTGGGATTATATGTAAATCAAATATACACACATATGATATATAATAATAATAATAATAACAATAATACTAATACTAATACTATTAATAATGATGATTATTATTATTATAATAAAAAATGAACTAGGCTACATACAGTATATGGTCGTCGTTGGTTCTCATTGTTCTTCGTTGGCGTTCAGGTGAGGAAGAAGATGGTGGAGAAGTATGTGCGTGAGGAGTCCATGATCAGGGGCCCCAAGTTCCTGGTCAGGCTCAGGTCCCACACCGTGTTCGAGAACACGCCTATCAAGCTCTTCTGTACCGTGGAGGGATTCCCCATGCCTGTTGTTAAATGGTAATTCACTTCCAGATCATTCAGGAAATTCTAATTGATTTCCAAAATAAAATCTATCTATGAATTAAATCATCACATAGAATGTGTACATATTGAAATTCTACACAATAAAATGATAGTAATGTAATAAATAATAATAAATAAATAAATAATAGTAATATAAAATGTTAGTCATGAACCTGGTTAGCTTTTAATGTAGAAGTAGATTGGCTTTAATGTACAACAGGTACGCATGAATGAGATCAGCTTTTGCCAGCAATGCATGTGTTTCTAATCCCTTCGCGTTCCCGATGAAGGTACAAAGATGGCGTGACCTTGGACACGTCCGCTGGACGGTACATCGTGGAGGACAACGCTGGAATGCGTTCTCTGGAGATCCCCAGGTAGGTTGGATCACCAGGACCTGGCCAAAGCCCCCTTTTATGAAGGCACTTCAGGGTGGCTCGGGTGTAGGAACACATACGGTGTGTTAGCGTGTTCAGTGAGGGTCCGCAGTGAGTACGCTATTACTTGTGTTATTGTTGTTACACACGCATATCTATTATCTACTCAAATTGTGTCAATTATGTCCATCGGCTTCAAAGCATGAGTGAGACCTGAACTATCGTTTGTTTGAGTTCAATTCAATATATATTCATTGAATAGTCAATGTCATTCACAGTTCATGGAAGGACATTGTCCTTCCATGATCTTTTTGGCAAAGAATCCATATTATAGTCTTATGTTATGAAGGAATATAACTAATATATTAGTTATATTAGGAATTATGAAAATGCCGCAGACATAAATTTCGTTCCGCACTCAAGTCTCAAGTCAGTGTCAAATGCAAAGCCAGACCGTCCCGGGACCTCCGACTAAGTCACTAAACTCAGGACAAGACGCAGGTCACCAGCAGCAGGAGGAGGAGGTCGTCCCCGGCTCTCTCTCCCCTCTGGTTTAAGGGCACTCAGCTGTTAATGTGCTGAGCCAGGCGCTACACGACACCCCAGAATGCTGCAACGGTCACTTGACCTGTGGCTCCTCCTCCGTCCACTCGCTCTCGTTAAACTACCTCAACACGCTTCAGCCCATGGACACACACACACACACACACGCAGGGCATGTGCAAATACGAGCAGGAGGACTGGGATTCTGTTCAAATGTTAAACTCGGGAAGACGAAGACGAAGACGAAGACAGTGGCGGGAGGG
>OMNS01029772.1:0-11306 GCA_900303225.1 Laemonema laureysi | reverse complement strand
CCCATGGAGGTAGTTTTCTCTGCTGAGCAGGTGGCCTGCGTGTGTGAGGTCCTGCTGCAGAGTGGCAGCATGGAGCGACTCACCTCCTTCCTGCACACTCTCGCCGTCTCTTCCTCGTTGTCGTCGTCGTCGTCCTCCTCCTCCTCCTCGTCGACCGCGTCGCTGGAGGAGCTGGAGAGCGTGCTGAAGGCCCGGGCGGTGGTGGCCTTCCACCAGGGCCGCTTCGCCGACCTCTACGGGCTGCTGGAGGGCTTCCCCTTCTCCCAGCGCTGCCACCTCCTGTTGCAGCAGCTGTGGCTCCGGGCCCACTACGCTGAGGCGGAGAGGCAGAGGGGGAGGCCGCTGGGCGCTGTGGGGAAGTACCGCATCAGGAGGAAGTTCCCACTGCCTTACACCATCTGGGACGGGGAGACGACCAGCTACTGCTTCAAGGTACTGGATACCTCTCCGCAAACGCTGCATCGGCTTCATAGGACGACTGCGTCTCTAAAAACGCGTTACATTCATTTTAATACACAATTGGTCATTTTGCAGTAGATGCTGTGATTTGTTGTTGTTGCACAAACCCACGTGTTTAGTTATTCGACTTTTACACTCATGACTCTTTTTTCCTCCTTACAAACCGCCAACAGGAGAAGTCTCGAGACGCGCTGCGCGAGTGGTACAGTTACAAGGCTTACCCATCAACGCGGGAGAAGCGGGAGCTGGCGGCAGCCACGGGTCTGACCGTCACACAGGTCAGCAACTGGTTCAAGAACCGAAGGCAAAGGGACCGCACGGCCACTGGGCCCGATAGGTCGGTACCGGGGGTTTCGTCCTGCTTATGATATTGGGAAAAGTGGGGTCGCGGCTTATTGGTCATATTTTGATCACGGTTGGGGTCTGTTATGTTCATACTAGAGTTGAAACTGGTCCAAATCAGATTTTTCGTTTAGCAGCAGCAACTTTTCTTTTCGCAACCTGACTATCTGACTTGGGAAGGATTGTCATGTCACATAATGTTGAGTCCTAGATTATTCAAATCATGGGTCGAAGCTTTGTAATCAAATCATCTGAAGCCATCTTGAAATGTGTCCACGCCCACACATATGGGGTGTGGACACACGCTGACCAGACCAATGCTCAGGTGTCCATGACGATGACTTCTGATCCCCTTTCTTTGGTTTCTCCCTCTGCAGTTTTTACACACTTTGCCCAAACGAAACCTTGGGGGAAGTGTATCTGATGTCTGACCAAGACCCTTCCTCTCCATGCAGCCCTCCTCCTCCTCCTCCACAGTGCTGCTCCCCGCGCCTCTCTCACCCCCCACTTCCGTTAAACCATCTGCCGGGGACTCTACTCTGAGTTGGTGTACAACCAAAACGTCTATTTTGCCACAACTATGATTATTATTCGATTTTGTATTTGATCCACTGTGCAACACGGCATTCTCGACTCTTTGTGTTAATAAAAAAAAACCCAGTCTTTTCAGTTCAAGTTTATTGATTGTTGTTGTTTTGTTTTTTTTAAACCTATATGTTGGACAAATGGCAACATTGGTGCAAGGAGAGGTATATTCATGCACTACTGAAGACAGACAGATGACCTAATCTTTCAAAGGGATCATTTAAAAGTCACACCATCGTTTCCCTTTCCATTCACTTGTTAAGAGGTACCATGAACAAGGCAGGTTTTACCTGACATTTATATGTGTAAAAGTAAAAAGTAAAAGTCTATTAATTAAAGACTCAACGTGTTGGAGACTAAAGAACAGAACAGTCTAAAAACTCACCCTACAGATGTCATCAAAGTCTTTGGTAAAGTGAATACGGTTTTATTCCACCATCATTATCAGTTCTTCTTCTTCTTCTCCATCATCATGAAGTCTCATCAGGTCGATGACGGATGAAACTGGAAGTCGCGGTTTGTTAGTAAGTTCGTTTTTCTTTGTGTGATTTTTTGACCAACCTTCCATGCATCACCAGTGGGGGACGAACTCCCCTTCCCCCTGTGACGCTGGATGCAATTAAAACAAGACGTTCTTGCGAGAGAGGTTGGAAAATGGGACCCGGCACAGTAAGACACTTCAGTGTTTCGTCCAGTAACTCGGCATCCACGACGTGGGCTTACAGGCCCAGATACTCGGCCACAAACACGGCAAGGATCCTGGTGAGGTTCTCCACCGTGGGCCGATGCAAGTTCTCCTCCGTGTCGTCTAAAGTGTGCCAGAGCGGAGGGAAGGGCGTCGCAATGACGTGCAGGATGGGCACCCCTGTGTGAATATGAACGAGAGAGAGAGAGAGAGAGACAGAGACAGGGACAGAGAGAGAGAGAGAGATCATATCACACATCAAGACATCATACGTTTTGTTTGCTCTCCAGAGTGATGGATGGGTCAGTCGTCAAAAGAGATGAATGGACTGGCTGGGGTTTGTCAGTGGGTGGATAGAGAATACATATTGTCCCAGGTTTGTGTAATTTTTTTGTAACGGCTCACCTTTATGCAGGAAGGGGATGTGATCATCCTGAACCGGACTCAAGTAAACATCCTTCTTGAAGTACATCTGCTCCGAGGGGTGAGAGGTCAGCAGACCCTGTCTGTGGAGTCTCTTCTCTAAACATACAAAAATAAATAAAAGCAAACCAAAACAAAGTAAACATAAACACAAACACACACAACACCACGGTAGAAATGATGATGAAGTGAAGGACGACCTGGAGGAATCGACTACCTGCGGCGATCAGGCGGTCGAACCAGCGGGCCGTGTTATCGAAGTGATTGGCAATCAGAGGATCAGGGGCACCGAGAAGGTCCAACAACACAAAGAGATCCTACAGGAGGAGCCCAGGAAGACACGTCCAGAGGGCTCGGTTACACATGTGGAGGTTACATGTGGAGGTGGTCTGGCTCGCATTGTGATCGGATCTCATAGTAGTGTGGATAACTGGCATAAATATCATGAAAACCCTGCCCTGAATTAGGGTTAGGGTTCATACTCAAAATTGATTTCATATAGCATTCGACCAGCAAGCAGACTCTTCTCTCCTTTCGCAATCGACGGTATTTTACCAGGAATTATTTTAAATATTAATATAAATATATAATAACAAGCACAAGACATCCGATCACGTAAGCCAACAGAGTTTGCATTCAAGTGTCAGGTCTGGACGTTAAGTCCGTGATCGGATCTGACAGCTCCCATCAAAAGAGTCGCATTGAAATGACGAGCGTAACCTAACCCTGTCTGCAGTCATGTTGAACTTACTATGTCGCTTATTGCTCCAAAACTGAAGAAAGATCAGTTGAGCAGACCCTGAAGGGGTCTGCGACAGAGAAAGAGCATGTGGTCATCAAAGCAACTTAAAGTTAAACTCTGGGTTTCCTCAGACCGTGGCTTGGCTTTAAAATCAAGGTAAATCACCATGGCGACATATTCTGCACAGTGAAATATCAAATCTCTGGAAATGATCAGCACTCGCTCACTTTAACTCGAGGCCCGGTGAAACGCCTGAAGCTGGGTTTTTTTTTATTTTACGAAGCATTAAAAAAGCTCATCCCTTTTCCCCTGCTACGCTATCCCTGCCCGGGGACAGCTCTGGCCCAGAGACTCACCACGGCCTGCAGCACGGTGGTGTGCGTGGCGCCGGGGGGGTGTGGCGTGCGCGCCATCCATTCAGATAAGTGGCGGGAGCCGTACAGGGAGTCTGTGGCCGTCCACTCCTCAAACGACTCCTCCCCGTCGAAGAACACCAGCTGGAGCGTTACGGGGGGCTTCTGATGGCGCACAAAGAAAAAGGAGGACGCACACCGTTTTAGTAACAACATGCATACCTGCCATGGAAGCAGCATCTGAGAGCAGTTGCTTTGTCTGCAGTACTGTCACACAGTGCGCTCTTGTGTGTGTGTGTGTGTGTGTGTGTGTGTGTCTCTAGGGAGCTACTACTAAATACAGAAGACTGCTGCACTTGCAGTAAATGACTGCAGCCAGCACTTCTAGCCAAGGCTGCAGCGATGCAGACGGAGAGGAGAAGACCGCAGGAGACTGTTAATAGACTTCTGAACCTTAAACGCGTTCCTATCTCATGTGGGAGTGAGGTAAGATATGCTTGATGACTAACTACCCTGTTTTTTTTTTCCCCGTGTCCATCTCATTTGCAAATATGTAAATGTATTGACTGTGTGCAGACATGCAACACGCACCTAAAAGCAGAACACGCATACATTCAGACCTTCAATAAAAGGTCCGCACTACAACAACAACAACAACAACAACAACAACAACATTAACAACAACAGCAGCCCGCTGTACCTGCTGCTTCAGCGAGCGGAGCTGGGCGTCCAGGGCGGAGGCCAGCTCCAGCATCATGGCGCACGGCACGGCTGAGTCGCTGGCGCCGAGGAACACCTTCTCTGGGGCCCGGGGGTCCGGGGGCAGGGCCTTGGAGTCGTAGTGGCAGCAGAGCAGCAGCCGGCGTGGGGTGGACGGGTCCAGGGTGGCCATGAGGTTGGTGAAGGTGACCTGCCCCCTGGGGGTCGGCGCTTGGAACGAGTCCAGGTCCACGGTCCAGCCAGCGGACAGAGACGTCAGCATGGACGTGATGTGCTGGACGAGCGCAGTGCACAGAGGCGGATGAGAGGCAGGTTTAGATGAGAAAGCCCTACTGGGTTCGATCCCCTGTGGCTGCAGTCTACCTGTAGGCATCCTTGAGTGAGATGCCCCTATTCCTGCAGTACCTGCTTCTTTATGACATGGATCTGAATTCAGTGTAAGTCGCTTTGAATAAAAGTGTCTGGTAAGTAATAGTAGTGTTATTCTTATTCTTATTATAACAAGAAGTAGTAGTAGTAGTAGTAGTAGTAGTAGGAGGAGGAGGAGGAATTGTTGTAGCAGGTCATTAAAACCACACTGGAAATGTTGCTAGTGTGTGACTGACTGGGGTTACCTTCCGTACAGCCAGGCTGCCCTGTGTTCCAGGGAGCCTCTCGATGAGGATGGGTCTCAGGTGAGTCTCCCACAGTCTGGTCCCATCCACCTGGGCGGCCAGGCGCCGGATCTGGGCCGGAGAGTTCTTAGTGGGCTTGTGGGACAGCTGGAGGGGAGGTTGATGAATATAAGGTGAGCAGGGAAAGAGAGAATAGGAAGACAATATTGACTATGAGGGGAATCGGAGAGAACTCTATCTCTCCATCATTACACTTCAGGTCCTGATCATAGGTTCTATGACAGGAAATGACTCATCAGGATAGAATTTGAGCAAAGTGTGTGTGTGTGTGTGTGTTGTACCTTGTCTTTTGCTAGATCAACAGCAGGCAGACGGTTGACATGGTCACTGCTCGTGTCGTAGGACAGGCAGATCCCCAAGATCACTGCCAGCATCAACACCGTCATGAGGCAGAAGATGAGAACGCGGGCACGGGGCATCCGGATGCGGTCACAGCCAGCAATTGGACTGCCGCCGTGGTTGACCTGTAACGGCTTGTATCGTCGACTTGATCTGGACATGGTCGTATCGACGAGGTTGTAACCTACGGTGTGTCTATGTGGGGGTCCGACAACACATGGCAGTGTTCACAGCTACGTAGTCTACGTGTCATAACCTAGGGCGCATAGGGACAAAGTGTGAGGTGACCACAGCGATTTAATTATTCACAGACGTCAGGAAAATATAATACATTTGACTTACAACGACCGACAAAAGTAGGCCTATGCAAATAGTACATTCGAGTGTAGGGCCTACATTTTATAGGATACATCCTAAAGGCTCAACCATATGCGACTGCAACAGCCCCATTTGCACCATGACTGCACATTTAAATTGCTCAAATGGTTAAATGATCTACAGAACATTACTATTTGAAGACACAGGCGTAACATTTTTTCGTGAAGTTGAACAGCATATTTCAAACAACATATTAGTATGTGCAACGATAAGAGGGATAATGTTCATCATTGGACATAATAGCGCACCTGTTATAACACCGAAGTTGCAAACATCGCTCGGACGCATCTGTGTCGCCCCTTTTGCGTATGAAGGAAAGTCGGTAAAACGAATAATGAATGACCAAACTCCGACAGTGTCGAAACAGTCAGCCCTGTCGCTACAGCGTAACAGCCCTGCATATGCTTCCTCTCCTAATCAGTGCCCACTGACTTCCGGGTGTTGGCGATGACACTGACGAAGAGCTACGTTTAAAGGGACAGGGGAACTGTGTACGTATATGCAGCATTTTAGTAATAGTCAACACTATTCTTGTTTATACTATATTTCTTTTAACAATAGTTTAGCCTATTATAAGAACTGATTTTTATTCATGAAGTGCTTGACAGTTTGTGGTGTAATATTTGTTGGAGTACGGTAGCAACCAATGCTCCTCTCTCTCTCTCTCCTACATGTGTAGATCTATACTGTCTGTTTTAGCCCAGTGTTTGGCTGCGCTGTGTAGAAAGACAATTAAAGAGTGCACAGGACCTCTTTCAAATGTAATTCAATACGCCTGATTTATCGGATATAGGTCCGGGTCGGGATTGGACGGCACCGCCTATTGATGACCTCTGACATAAGAAGACGTTGCTGCCGCAGCCAATCGAATCGACGGTAGCTCCAGTAGGCGCCATCTGGAGTTTTCGCGGTCTTCAGTTCAGTTTAGCAGCATTAAGGCAACTCGTATTGCCTTATTTGTGACTAACTAACGAGACGTTTATTTGTTTGATTTATTTTTTTACCTGGCAAGCCACATCTACGACAACGACAATGCATGTGATTAAACGCGGTGGGTATTTTTTCTGTCAAAAAATAGTTGTTCAGTCTGCATGCGGTGTGTTAGTCGATCTTTTGAGGCATCTGAACCACACCATTCATCAACCTGTACAAGTTAAAATGTTTATATTCAATTTACTTTACTAACACTAAACACGGTACATCTCGCTACACACTAGCAGATACTCGTAGGTTTGGCTAAAGAAGTGTCCAGCTAGTGTGGCTAGCTCGCTAAACTCTGTTCTTGTCGTATTGACAACAGATAGCTTCTGTTTGCTCATGTTTGAGGCGGTGTTACAATAATACACGAGTAATGCAGTAGTTCCTTGGTGTCAAATGAACTACACCGTTTACCTACCTGCAGGTGACGTCACTGCAGCGGTACATTGTATGGACCTCCTATTGCATCAGTAACTTCCTGCTCATTTTAACTCGACTAACCTTGAACACTTTTTTTCTTTTTTAAGATGGACGCCAAGAGCGTGTCATGTTTGACAAAATCACCTCTCGTATCCAGAAGCTCTGCTATGGGTTGAACTTGGATTTTGTGGATCCGACCCAGATTACCATGAAGGTAATCCAGGGATTGTACAGCGGGGTCACCACCGTAGAGCTAGACACCCTGGCAGCAGAGATCACTGCCACCCTCACCACCAAGCACCCCGACTACGCCAGTCTGGCCGCCCGTATCGCTGTCTCCAATCTTCACAAAGAGACCAAGAAGGTGTTCAGCGACGTGATGGAGGACCTGTACAACTACGTCAACCCCTTGAACGCGCGCCACTCTCCCATGATCTCCAAGGAGACCCTCGACATCGTCCTGGAGAACAAGGACCGCCTCAACTCGGCCATTATTTTTGACCGGGACTTCTCCTACAACTTCTTCGGCTTCAAGACGCTGGAGCGCTCGTACCTGTTGAAGATCAACGGCAAGGTGGCAGAGAGGCCTCAACACATGCTCATGAGGGTGGCTGTTGGCATCCACAAGAGAGACATCGCCGCAGCTGTCGAGACCTACAACCTGCTTTCAGAGAAGTGGTTCACCCACGCCTCTCCCACTCTGTTCAACGCCGGGACGAACCGACCCCAGCTGTCCAGTTGCTTCCTGTTGGCCATGAAGGACGACAGCATCGAGGGTATTTATGACACGCTGAGACAATGCGCGCTCATTTCCAAGTCGGCCGGAGGCATCGGCGTGGCGGTGAGTTGCATCAGAGCCACAGGAAGCTACATCGCCGGCACCAATGGCAACTCCAATGGCCTGGTCCCCATGCTGAGGGTCTACAACAACACGGCGCGCTACGTCGACCAAGGTGGCAACAAGAGACCCGGGGCCTTCGCAATGTATCTGGAGCCTTGGCATTTTGATATCTTTGACTTCTTGGAGCTGAAGAAGAACACGGGGAAGGAGGAGCAGAGGGCCAGAGATCTCTTCTATGGCATGTGGATACCCGACCTGTTCATGAAGAGGGTGGAGAGCAACCAAGACTGGTCTCTGATGTGCCCTAACGACTGCCCCGGATTGGACGAGTGCTGGGGGGAGGAGTTTGAGAAGCTGTACACCGGGTATGAGCAGGAGGGCAAGACCAAGCGTGTGGTGAAAGCGCAACAGGTCTGGCACGCCATCATCGAGTCCCAGACGGAAACGGGAACGCCCTACATGCTGTACAAGGACGCCTGCAACCGGAAGAGCAACCATCAGAATCTGGGCACCATCAAATCCAGCAACCTGTGCACGGAGATCGTCGAGTACACCAGCCAAGACGAGGTGGCCGTGTGCAACCTGGCTTCCATCGCCCTCAACATGTACGTGACTCCCGAGAGAACGTTTGACTTTAAAAAGCTGGCGTACGTCACCAAGGTCATCGTCAAGAACCTCAACAAGATCATCGAGATCAATCATTACCCGGTGCCGGAAGCAGAGAAATCCAACAAACTCCACCGGCCCATCGGCATCGGTGTGCAGGGTTTGGCGGACGCCTTCATCATGATGCGTTATCCCTTCGAGAGCCCGGAGGCCCAGCTGCTCAACATTCAGATCTTTGAGACCATCTACTACGCTGCCCTGGAGTCCAGCTGTGAGCTGGCAGAGGAGCTGGGTCCGTACGAGACCTACGCCGGCTGCCCCGTCAGCAAGGGGATCCTGCAGTACGACATGTGGGAGAAGACTCCCACAGACCTGTGGGACTGGAAGGTGCTCAAGGAGAAGATCGCCAGGCACGGCGTGAGGAACAGCCTGCTGTTGGCGCCCATGCCCACAGCGTCCACGGCCCAGATCCTGGGCAACAACGAGTCCATCGAGCCGTACACCAGCAACCTGTACACGCGCAGGGTTCTCTCCGGAGAGTTCCAGATCATCAACCCCCACCTGCTTAAAGACCTCACCGAGAGGGGACTGTGGGATGAGGAGATGAAGAACCAGCTCATCGCTCAGAATGGCTCAATTCAGGTAAATGGTACACCTTGCATATCTTTGATATTTTTTACATGTTTACATTACATGTTTACATTACATTTCTTTTTTGAAATGTTGTTCTTTTCTTGTCGTGTTTACTTCATATTTTCAACCGTGCTTGTCTGCTGCAGGGCATTGCTGGGATTCCAGAAGATCTGAAGGAGCTGTATAAAACCGTGTGGGAGATCTCCCAGAAGACCATTATCAAAATGGCTGCCGACCGCGGCGCCTTCATCGACCAGAGCCAGTCCCTGAACATCCACATCGCAGAACCCAACTACGGCAAGCTGACCAGCATGCACTTCTACGGTTGGAAACAAGTAAGTCGTGCCTTGGAGGGCAAGAGCGCTACCAACACCAACACTTTACTTAATGCAAGAGTTTAATACTATATTTAAATACGAGCAGTCTCCTAAAGGTCTTTTCCCCCCTCCCAACAGGGTCTGAAGACCGGCATGTACTACCTGCGGACCAAGCCGGCGGCAAACCCCATCCAGTTCACCCTGAACAAGGAGAAGCTGAAGGAGGCGCAGCAGGCCACGCTGTCGGAGAAGGAGGTGAAGGAACGCAACACTGCAGCCATGGTGTGCTCCTTGGCGAACAGGGATGACTGTCTCATGTGTGGCTCTTAGGTCTGTTCACTACCATATCCCCCCCCCTGCCCGAGCCGTTGACTTAACTTTAAGCCCGAAGAAGCACTGAGGGTAGAGGCTTCACGGGCCTGTAAACTGCAATACTTTCCACTTAGGTGCACTTATTTAAGCAGAGTATTAAAGTATTCTTTGTTTTACTGTAGTATTATGTTCTACAGCATTGTCTCCACTCCACTTCTATGCACTTCTATGAAAAAGTCTATCTGTTGCCACCTCTTGGTTTTACTGTTGGCCTCCGCTTCCTTTTGTAATACAATTGTTAATGAAGAACTTTAAAAATTTTTCCCAAACTAGCCCCTTGTTTTCCCCACCTGAACGTAAAGCTTGTGTTTCCTGTATATCTGATCTATCGTTGCCGGGACCCAAAACCTTTTTTTACGCACTGTTGAAAATCTTGAAACAATTCATTTGTCTTTTCTGAGACAAAGAAATGAAACACCGGAGATGTTTTTTTGTTTTTAAATATATTTTCTTATAAAATAATGAAAACATAATTTACACTTTAAATGTACACTCATCGATGCAACCCCAAGCAAAACAATGTTCAATCTAAACGCATTATACATCTCTGCCATGTTCTAACGGCACCAATGCAGACCTCAGAAATCACACGGCATACAATGGAATACAAACACAGTACCCTCTCAGCTTCACTATTTTGTTACGTTTCCAAAAGTGGCCAATGTCTTTAAAAATAAATTATCAAAATATTAAAACATCTAAAAAAAAAGAAAGAAGCGCGAGTCTCGATGCATTACTCTGATCTGTGCAACGCCGCCGCGCGACGCTACGCTCCGTCGCTCGTTGTGTACGTAATCGTTCGCTTCCATTTATTTGTGTACAAAAACTAAAAAACAGCATTGCCCCACCACATGCAAATCAAACTAACGATTAAGACAATTTATTTATACAAAAACAAATGATACCTATTAAGCTGCTTGGTATGAAGTAATTCTCCATCCGAGGAACAGTAGGAGTGTAGAAGTTGTTCAAAGAATGCGTGTTGACACTTTGACTTATCTCGCTCAATCTAAAGACCATAAACTAAAATAAAACCCTTCGGAACCGTAACCCATCCTGCAGGAAATAACCCCTTTCTGACCCAATCCGAAACAAAAACAAAAAAAACTGTTTTGTAACGACAAAACAAATCTGTCTACACCGATGGACGCATGACGCCTGGCCAGACTCGGACCACCACCACCACACTGTCCTGTCGGTAGCATCATTCCTCCCATCTCTGGAGGACGAGGAAGAATGAGACTCAAGCACAGTGATTTCCAGGTGGGTGGCAATGCGTATAAATATCAAGTCTTCCAAACAGACGGAAAAGACAAATGTCTCCTGTCCATGTCCGACGAATGTTATCTTTGTCCTCCCCCAGGATCGCAAAGACAATTATGGGTGCGTTGTGTGGCGATAGTACAGCTCAACACTGGGGAGATATAAGTGTTGGATAT
>OMNS01029767.1:0-13645 GCA_900303225.1 Laemonema laureysi | reverse complement strand
GACTATAAATACTGAGCAAACTATTTGAACCGCTCTGACTCTGTGAGCGAGAGAGAGAGCAATAGGTTGCATTAATCTCCGAGTGTAAACCCCCCGTATCATCCTCTGCCTGAGGTACCTGCAATGGTAAGGAAGCACCGCCCTGGGAAAGGCCCACCATGTATTGCACTGTAATTCATACATCGGAAGGACAAAGAAACTCCGACCACAATGGCAGGCAGGCACAGACACTCCACTGCTCACTACAGCTCTGGCTGTTGCCCCTCCAAATGTATTCCTCAATACGTCACCATGATGCCACAGCCGTAGCCAACACAGTAGAGAGCAGAACACACCCTAGCTGGCTCCACCTGCTCAGCCGAGCTACTGTCTGGCCTGCCTGACCTGCAGTGACGCAGAGGCTCTAATAGCCGAGGTACTAATAGCCGAGCTAAAACTATTTTAGCTAAGTGTGGACAATAGTGCACTGTTGAAATTGCAGAGGCAGTGATTTCCTTTTCTCTGGGCTATGTGTTTGTATCGAATGCAGTATGTGTGAATAATAGCGCACTGCGTGCAGGGTGGGCAAGAGGAAGAAGCCCAGAGCTGTCTAGTCTCTAGGCTCTTGGCAAAGGTTTGGTTGCCTGCCTGCATATAGCAAGAGTTGCTCCAAATGAGACGCATTTGATATGGAGGACAAGACCAGTTGAGAATCCAACTGTAATCTCAACTCAACTCCATGTCTCCATCGCGCAGCGCGAGTGGATATCTGGTTCAATGACTGTTGTTGTTATTTCCGGGGTAACAACAGAGTGCGTTACTGACCCAGACTCTGGCAGGTCACCTAAAGACAACTCCAGGGTTACAGAGAAATATGACCAAACATGATGCTACCAGTTTACACATGATAGCTGCTCATTCATAGTTTATTGTTGCCATAAACCATCAAAAATATGGTCATAGTAGTGCTAAGTAATAAGTCACATATTACATACATAATATACTGTCAGATATTTTTTACAGTCCTGAGTGATTGCAAACACATTCCATACAACTAGTTAAGCAGCAGGCCAACCTCTCACTTCCAACAACTAGATCTATCCAATAGCCGTATTCTTCCAGGTTATCTCCATCTACTGTCATCTCATGGAGGACGCAGCAGTGTGAACTACGTGGTCAATGACATCATCGCTCCGTCTACGAGCGCCCAGGGGGAACAGTAATGGGTGCATGAATAATTGACCCGTGGGCAGCATACGCCCCACTCTTCCTATCGTGGCGAGTAACATCTACGTGCACCAGGCAGCCACGCAGCTGAGCACCGCAGGGAAATATTTGCGAGTGGAAAGAAAACTTTATGAATCACTAGAGCATAATGCGGGGCTATATTTATCGATAACGTAATACGAGATATCGTCTTCATGGCATTGAAAATAGACAATTGCAGTTTCTCTTTCCCTGGTAATATCGTCATATCAAGTATGAAAGGAACTGAACAGTATAATTTCTTTCTCAATGCGTTGCCGTTGCTATACTGAGCTGTTTGCCCATATTATCTAATTAAACAAGTTGCGTTTCCTGCCCAGGGACTGCACATGCAGCGTGGCCCAGTGTGAAGTCGCAATTATTCTAGTTGTAAGTAAAACAAGACAGTAAACTAATATTTGGTGAAAATGATTATATTTGATTTCGCCAATGTCACCCAGTTCTTTCAGGAAACAAGTCAGTTAAGAAAGAGCACAGACAAATAGGAACAAGGACACAAATGTTGACTCTGCTCACTATAATTCTGACAAAGGTGGCTTTGTAGAGTTTACTATAGGCTAGTGATGAGGCAGTTTAGGCTTCAGCCTTAATACAGGGTGCAGAAAGCTGTGATCTAAACACGCCAGTCATCCTGGACAAGAGTGCAAAACAACATACATCATCATCAACATAATAACCACCCCACCCCATCAGGAGAAATCTCTGAGTGCCCAGCACTGTTCTGATTGGTAGAACAGCTGGTTACCAGGCGATAGAACACAGGGGATTACCCAGAAGGCCTGTGCTGCTGCCGTGTATGTGTACAGTGAGTGCGCCACTTCTCCCAACAGCTGAGCTAGCAGAAACTAGCAGGGCCCCTTGCCACTAACACTTGTGTCTTTGACAATCTGCACAGGGATTTAGAAAATGTCTACAGGCGGTCTGACTTGGGTAGGACAATAATACGTGTGGCACGGCCCAAATGGTAGGATTGCTAGCAGTAGCTTGGATGTTTTGTGTCGCTCAAAACAATTAACGACTATTTGTGAAATGAAATCTGCACTGGCCTTGTTCTGTTTGCAAACCGTTGAATGAATAGGCCTACTGTGTCCAAGCGCCATCAGCTAAATGAGATGTTAGGTTTACTCCATGGATGTCACAGTATGATTTAAAGACATCACTTAGGGCTCCAAGTGCTTCATTGGCTATTTCCTGAAGTGTAATCCCTTTGTTAGACACCAAAGTCCATGCAAAACAGGACAGGCTGCTACCCTGCAACAATAATGTTTAACCATATTTGAAAGGATAGATCGTTACTACCCAGAAGGTTAACATGTGACAGTAATGACATTCAAGTATGTATTAACCTAAGTAAGGTAACTCTAAAGTGCCTAAGGCACTTTAACCCGTGTTCTGTGTAACACAGCCACGGAGGTAGTTTGGAGATTGTAACTTGGAGAGGTTCATTTAAATCTCTAGTTTAGTATTTAACATCCAGTCCACACCCTAGTCAATATCAACGGTGCTAAAATGCTTCGGTGTACTAACAAGCCACCATCAATAAATAGAAGGCAGTCTTCGTCGTAGCAGTGCGAGTTTCATTAATCACGTTTTTGGAAGTCTGTGTCGCAAGTGGTCATTAGTAGAAGAAAAATTGAAAAAATGTCACTTGAAATGAAATGTACTAGACCACCGCCTTGCTTTAAAAACTCGTTAATGAAGCCAATCTGAATGTCTAACTTTTGACAGCAAGCGACGAATCAAATCTCGCAACATCTAATCGACTGCACAGATAGATCGAGGATGCATAATACGCAGACAGTTAGTGGTTTCCCTAACGCTAACGTGGTTAACAAGTGAGCTGTATAAAACTAGCTGGCTAGCCAGGGCCAGCTAATCTGTCAACTACCAACCGGCCTAGCTAGCACTTCACATTAGCCATTGTCAATTATTGTTTTTCATGGCTTTCGTGGCGTTTGTATTGACGCCATATGGTAATAGTGGATGGCGCCGTCGTTGCAGTGGTACAATAACATTTACAATAAAACATATCAAGTGTCTTAATATTAGCGACCCGTGACAGTCGTTGTCTGTTGCATTGTTGAATGACAGTTCGCTAGCCATGAAAGAACAACCGCGAACTTGACATTTGGGACGTTCGGGGTGTTAACGTGTGCTTTGAATGTAAGGCTAAGAGACAATCGAATATAGATCATACGAAGGATATGTGCAATTAGATTATAAAATTGCTCATTTTGATGGCACAAGCTTGGATACCACGAAGGGCGAGGAGGAGAGAACGCAACGGTGCACAGGTCAGCACTGGGCTAACGTTAGCACAGAAGCTACAATGCTAACGACCCTACCTCCAAGATAAATTAAATACTGCTGACTACAACAGTGGTCGCTGGCAATTAGAGGAACGTCTATGTTCAAGATGAAAACAACTTACCGCGATGACTACCGTTTCATCCCCTTGGAATTTGGGAATATATCGGTCTCCTCTGGTTACCTCTGAACTGTTTAAGGGCCTAAAACGGCACATCACTTTGATGGTGCACTCCGCCGGGTCGGCCATCTTCCACGGTTCAGGAATGGAAATTTACAAATAAATTGAAGTAGATCCTGGATCTAGGGGCGGCCGTGGTGCGAAATGGGAGGCCAAGCCCCACTTACCCACCGTCAGGGTCACGAATACGTTGTAATCGCTGTAATATTCAATACAAATGCAGTATTTTCCTCTAAATCACTTCCTTTCCTGTTTGGAAGCCATGATACCGGTGGATCGCTCCTTGGGTTGGACACCTCACCCCTCCTGCTGTGTATGTGGATCACAATGACGTCACCTCCACAGACAATGAATGTGTTTTAAAACCAATAACTAACTAAATCATACAATTTGCAATGCGGCGAGGAAGACATTTTGTAAAATATCATATTTTTAAATGATCTTATTTTATTATCTTTTTTGCGTAAATCATAGCATAAAGAAGTAGGGTAAATATATATAAATATAAATATGAATTTATCCATCACGATGTGAATGTATAGACCGTATGACAACCGTTATGACTTATTTGTTTTTATTTGTTATTCATCATTACCACAATATCCCCAATGTGATTCTGATGGCTATATTTAAATTTATTCTTAAATTAATAGTCTGACTTAATTTAAATGGACGACTGCCATTGCAGAGAACACCACAAGTGGCAGAACAGATTTTTCTGACCACTCCCTAAAACAGCAAGGGATATCCTTTTCACAGACGCTCATTCAAATACCAGTTCTGTGGGACCACTTGTGTTTTTATTGAGGGAGTGAGCGGGCGTGGTGCTCACTAGGGTAGGCTGCCAGTGTTGTGCTGTCACCACTGAACAGTTATTTTCAGCAGACCACAATGGGCTCAATCTAGTGTTAATAGATTTCAATAGACATGAATGGTTGGTCTACTGACAGTTGATTTACATTTTATTATAAACACTAACATGTAACTATAATCTTAGTTCACAAGGATATGCTCCCTACTTTTATTAATTTGATAATCCCCATAGTAGGGGCCAACACAAGCTAATCTTCTAACTAAGCCTATCAGCAGACAGCTGTCTATAGAAATACTTCATACAGTGGTACCATTACCATTGGTGTATTGTTTTTATAGGTTTTGTATTATTGTTTAAGGTTGATGAGATTGATGACGTTTACCCACTATCTCTGTAAAATGTAAATTGTTCTGGCAGCAGGAGAAAGACAAATAACCAAATCCATTTCTTTAATCTATTATTTTATTATTATTATCTATTATCTATTCATTTATAGTACAATAGGTCCACAGTATAATGCAGTCATAAGCAGAAAATACGATTACATTATATAATTCATAATAATCAATGATTATATATATTTTTTCCACTATCTTTCTTTATCTCACACTTAGCAAATGTGATTCCCACAGAACAATTTACAAAGATGATTGGTCAGGCAACAGCAATGTGATTCTAAATGTAGCAAAATATGTATTCTGTAAAAAAACAAGATTCTAATAGACAGGTAAAATGTACAGCTTTGATACTGTATGAATATAATTATTGATAAAATACGGCAGTTCACTGCTTGGCAAGTCTGAGTTGCTAAATGTATGGCTAGGATACAGTCATCATCATCAACCCATTTGTCTCAACTGCTCCCATTTTGCCGTTCTGCTCGGTTGAATCTTCAATAGGTTGACAAAGGATGGATAAACGCTGAAAACGCAAAGTTAAAAACATCTTACAATACTGACAATGATCCATGCATTGCTGAATGTGCCATTTAATTAGAAAACTGCCATTGATTATATCCATATCTAAAAATGCATAGTATTGCAGTTTTCCTTTACTTGGACAGTCCTGTATGTTTCATACACTATATCTGTTGTTAACCTGTCAGTAATCAGTAACTGACACTATTTTGTGTGAGTTCATTGTCAAACAAATGCCTGGTTTGCCAGATACCACTCGAACAACTCTTAAACTCTTACAATTAGATCAAAGTATAGAGCCTGCTGTGTCAGAACTTCATGTCAGTGTGTAATTCAGGTTATGAATGGTCTAGTAGGCATTCAATTCATGATCTTATTATGGATAACCCTGTACACTGAGCTCATTTTGAGACCTTGCATTGCTTGTTTTGCACCTCAGATCTGGCAACAATGCCTTTGCTAGTAATATGATGTGTGTGTGTTAATAAAAACAATAATTAATTAATAATTAAAAAAAGAATTCAAAGTCAAACAAGAATGAGTAGCCATAATTTTAGCAATATCTAAATATTAGAGTGACACACATTACAATATCTGAAATATATATTATATATAAAAAATAAACTAAAGCAAACAAAAACAACTTTGCACGCTCACCATTGGCAAATGTTTAAGAGATCATTATGATCTGTTACATGATGTGATACGACAAATACAAATATGATGTATCAAACACTGACCTGTCTCAAGGGCCCTGTCTGAAGACAGCCCTGTACAATGGCAAACAGTGGCACCATGATGATAGAAGACATCGCCATGATCCAACCCACCACGTGTGCCCAATAAGGGTAAACATATGAAGAAGAAATCTCCATTTGCGTGTAATTCACCATATACACAATGAAGGAACCCTGTTGAATCATGGATAATGCTTGTGAAAGGTCCATGGTCATTATGCATGTTCTTAATAATGGCAAATAATTAAATCTATACGTTTTTAACAGATTCTCTCAATGATTCCAATGACCCACAATCCTCCCTCCGTTCTCACAAACTTTGAAAACTAACATGAGATATCCACCTCCACCAACCAACATCCCTTCCTTGTTTAGGTTACCTCAGGGGCTTATGTCATTATGCTGTTGCAGCCACACCAGAACATGTCCTCATACAATAATGCTAGAAAGGAGATGACTCACCATTGACAACAGTGGAACAAAATACTTCCAACACAGTTTAAAGTAGAAACATGGCCGCGTTCCTGTCATGTCCTCAATGATGTTGTACATCCTGTCAGTCCCTGTCACAGGTACACATCCAGAAATCAGCTGATGATGATGAAAGTAACTCAACACTGGAGAAAGTATATACACTTTGATGTATTTTCTTACCAAATATCCAGCCTATTGTCAAACACTGACACACTGCCATTATGTCTACGCACGTTCTATTACAGGCATAAAAATCAATGAGCTGAAACACGTAGATCCCACCCTAGAGAAAAGAACATTGAACATTCATTAATGCATGAAACGATTAGTAATATGTTTTTCATGATTTAAATAGTTATTTTTTCCTACCTCAGAGACCAAAGTCAGTTGTATCAGATAGCTTGCAATACAGATGAGAAGAACAAAGATTTCACTCCTTTTCGGTGCTCGAAAGAGTTCGGGATACAGGTCACTGACCGAGGTGATGAAACACTCCACTGTCACAAACTGAAAACAGCACACCAATGACATTGAAAAAAAACCAAGTCTGCAATACATCGTCAGTCACTGACTCCCGCAACGCCATAACCATACATGTTATGCCTCATAGCGACCAAGGTTCAGTTCCCACCTGCAGTCCTGTGCTACATGTCACTCCCTCTCTCTTTCAACCCACTTTCCTGTCTCTCTCCACTCTCCTATCCATAAAAAAGCCCAGATATATAGGAAAAATATGTATAGGAAGAAAAAAACTAAAAGAAAAACATACATGTGTGTCCACGCTGAGGAGAATAAGCATAAGGAAAAAGCAGACGGTCCAGAATTGAGGTAATGGCATCAGGGCTGTTGCTTGAGGATATGCAATGAATGCCAAGCCGGGACCTTTGTTGGAAGAGGTGAGAGAGAAAATGTGTTTGAGTTCAAATTGGAAAAGGAAAATGATAACGATGATCGAGAATGGCATGACAAAATGTCCACATTTCTTTCATTTTGGTGATTAGCTGTGCATTATTTTTAGTGAAGCTTATTTAGTTAATGAATATAAATTGCAAAATTTTTATTTTTTCAATATGTGATAATTACAAATAGTTAGACAACGAAGTGAGATGTATAGCGAGAATGAGTTTATTAGTTTTTAATTCAAAATGCAAATTGAAAATTGAAATTAAAATGCGCTACCTGAGTCAACCACCATGTCAACAGGAACACCTTTTCTTTCCGCCATGAATCCAAGTACAGAGAAAACAACAAATCCAGCCACAAAACTGGTTCCACTGTTGAGCAGACACAACAGGAAGGTGTCCCTAGAGGTCACAGTAGAAACTGTTTAGAAAAATCTAATATACAATGCAATATACAAATCAAATGATATGTTCACTTATTGTATTCAAGCAGCCTATCTACTTTGAAAATGATTGAATAGGCAAACAAAAATGGAAAATGGTGTAGAAACTTCTTGAGTTCTAAGATTGAAAACTGGACTTTGTCTTACTTGTAACAATTATTGTTGTGTTTGTTATAGCTTCCCAAAACAATCAATGTTCCAGAAGCCAGACTGTAGGAGAAGAATATTTGAGATCCCGCCTCTACCCACACCTGTGTTGTCACAACATCAACAAAAACATATTTCATTTTTTTGTGCTGGTGCACAGCTAATAGCACTGCTGGAATGGTGTGTGGTCTCTTACTCATACAATTTTCTAGTTTTATTTTAAACTTTGTCATGACAATCATACTGAATGGTGCCAAAGAAACAAATCAGGCATTGTGCAATGCACACTGTCTCCATGCAGTACTCATGTACCTCAAGGACAGCCAGATGCTTTAGGTCTGGATACAGATAGTACTTAATTCCTTCCCAAGCTCCAGGTAGAGTCACTCCTCTGATGAGTAGAACCAGCAGCATCACATAGGGGAACACTGCTGTGAAGTACACCACCTAAAACAGTAGGAGATTGTAATTAATCTTTATATGAAAGGGTTGTAATCATATGTGATTGAAGTCAGAATACTCTTTGATTTATTTTTTTTTATGCCTTGAAATATTAAAGACACCCGAGACCTTTCCTGAAGATCTGACACCTTTCCAGATGCTGAAGTAGCAGAATATCCAGCAGGCCAGAAGACACAAGGCCAGCTCCCATCTGACACTGCCCAGCTCCTCAATGCCTCCAGAGATGGACAGAGCCCGGCGCCTTGAGATGACATTTAAACCATTTAAAATACGACAATGTCTAACAGGGTTGAAACACCAATTGAATGGCACTTTTGTGTCCAAACTCCCTAGTATCTTATGCATCTACAGAAATAAATGTTTGCAGATCTGCAAAGTCGTAAATCTAATAAATCTATACAACTATTTAAACCTGCACTATGTATGTTTCCCCATTAGCAGCCTCTAGAGGCTTGAGTTGTAGCTACAATTATAGCTCTATCATTTTTTTTTAACTCTGAGATTTTTTATAAATCTCAGAGTTTCTGAGTTTTTCCCACCGTGGTTCCTGGTTCCTGCTGGTCCATGTGGTCTCCCACATAAAAGTGGACCATAACAAATGATTTATAGAGAACAATTCCCTGGATGGATTCACTTGTGGATGGGCTCATTGTATTCTTGAGAAACTTGAGAAAGTTCAGAGTAAATAGCTGCAGTAGAAAAGTGATAGTGCAGGTTTAAGTTATATCGATTTTAGTTTGATGCATGAAGTATGATAGGTGCAGAGTGTGTGTGTGATGTAATGATGTCAATGTTGAAGAAATACATCTTTCACTCACTGCCAGAACTCTGTAGCCGCAGAGGTGGAATTGGTCAAGCTCATATTATATTGCGAATGCTTCAAATCCACACAGTTGTCTGGTTACAAGGGAAAAAGGTGTTTGGTATTATTCATTATTAAAAGAAATAAACCAGTGCCTGAGTACTTTCTGTTGCTTTTAACAGATTTAATTTAAATTCATTTGAAGATTGAACGTTTAACAGGCTCAAAACGAGCAGGAAACTTTTGCCTTCAGTCATCGTATGATCACCACATTTATTGTCATGCCATCTGGCAGGTTAGGCGATACACACTTTGCTGCTTGGATCCAGAATCCACCTTTGCATTTCCTTTCAGCCCCTACATTACGTCTGAGATGTTTCTGCACACACAATCACTGCACAATCTCAGGCTTACCTGTATTCCAGCTGTTTTCACAGTGGGCCCAGGGGAGCTGGGCGCTGAAGGAGAATATCAGGTAGAGGAGAGCCCAAGCTTGGATTACAATATAGGCAAAGTCATAGAGTTTGATGATGAGATGTCCATATCCAATACCTAAAATGAAATGTGTGTAAATTGTATGAATTGTATGAATGAATCTGCCAAATGACTGTAATGTAATGTAATGAATAATCTAGCAGACTATATTTGATTTGTCCCACAATCATATGTGTCCTATTTGTACTGGCAGTTGCAAATTGTTATGCTCAAACATCATTGAATGTTCATACATACTATGAGTTGTGGCATGTTGTAGTTTAAGTCTAAGGTGGTTAAGGCTTAGGTTACTGATGAAGGGATGGAATCACTGATACTTTGTGTTCATCATCATGTGCGTTTGTATTTAATAAACATGCCTTTTGCCTGCTTTAGTGAAATCACCATCGCACCTACCTTCATATGTCTGGACGGCCATGCACCTTCTTCCAGCCACTGAACATTTGCACTACTGTTTATTAATGTTACTGTACATACTTATATATTTAGTCCGTAGTATTCACTGTACCTGTCTCATCATGCCTCTTACCTCATTCTGCAATTATTACTTCTACCATCACTTATAATTTACCTGCACTTTACGTATAATTATGCCATATTTGCATTACCATGCTGATGTTTACTGTTTACATATCTTATTTCATTCAGTCTGTATATATCTTCTTATTTCATACTGTACATATCCATATATATTTATATACATACTCTGCACTTTTTCTGCTTTCTTTGCACTTCTGGTTAGATGCTAAACTGCATTTCGTTGTCTTAGTACTTGTGTACTCTGTGCAATGACAATAAAGTTGAATCTAATCTAATCTAATCTAATGTCAAACCACTTTGTGTACCATATGGCTCCTATACTCATTTAATGTATTTGTCTGTTTGCAGGTTATTTGCAGATTATGTTAACATATATATATATATAGCTTTACTTTGTTTGCTCTCACACATTTTAAAACTGCTCATCATTGCTGATCTTGTTGTTCTCTCACCTTGTGCCAGTGGACACAGTTTTCTCCAACAGGTGACTGCTCCTTGCTGCGTGTACTGACCAATCGCACTCTCCAACAGGAATAGGGGTATTCCACAGAGCACAGCTAATATGGTATAAGGTATCAGGAATGCCCCTGTGTACCAAATTAACATGCATACACACACACACACACACACACACACACACACACACAAACATTTGAAGTTTATGTCCACATAAATACAAACGCATATACAAATATTAGACGATGCAAACCAATGGAATAACAGTGTCAACAGTGTATGTACAAGTAATGCAATACCATTAAACAAACACTAATCACGGGTACAAATAGCAACGCCTCCTCTTGTCGATGATCGCTGACACCGAGCAGTAGTTAGCTACCTGCTTGGACTTGGTCTTCGACATATCCGCTTCACATCCAGATGATGTGATGGTACCTCATAACTCACCTCCGCCGTTCTTGTAGCAGAGGTACGGAAACCTCCACACGTTGCCCAGACCGACCACGTTGCCCGCCACGACCAGGAGGTACTCTGTCTTATTCGCCCACTTTGCTCTTGGGTTCCCATCGCTCTCCTTTGTTTTCCTTTGTTCTCTGTTCATCTCTAGATCCCAGACTGTACAGTGGAGCTAATTCCTCAGTCAAGTGAATTTCTGCAACCCGTTAAACAATAGTTATTTTTTTATAGGGTTAGGGTTAGGGTTATATGAATTTCAACAGTCAAATATTTTGCAAATTTTTTATTTGTTTTTTTTAAGTCGTGCATGGGTACAAAAAGTGGAGGAACGCCATTCCCTCGCATCCTACGACCACTACACCACTGGGGACAACCCACAGTAGGCTATACCCTTTCCAGTCCCTCTTCTCCTTGGTGACGCTGTTGGCTGCAATAGTTGTCAGGTGCGGCACACAATGAGATAAAATGCGCCATCTAGTGGTAATTACAAATGTAGGCTATAATTGCCTATTAATATAAAGTCTGATGGAAAGGGCAAACGGGACGTGTCATTTTCTTTCACGTAGCGTATACTCACATTTTGATTTAGTTTCATTGTTTTGACTGAGTTTCGCAAGATTTTCTGGTTCAGTTTCTGTGAACAATCAGCACTGTTATAGCGCAGGTTGTGCTTAACAGTGTGATATACAGTACATGTGTCAACTCTGCAGCTGTTACCTGGAGAGGAGTCAATAATTCGATTTAAAATGTGTATGGATTAGACTATTAAATACAAAAGGATACATTTTATATATATATTTGGTCGGTCTAGTTCACCACTGAAATTAAACTTATCCACTCCGGTTAGTTACGCTATTCTCAGCACTTTGAAGACCTAGTGTACATTATTAAACGACGTGTACGAGAATACGGGACAAATCGCGTCATTCGTGGTATTTTATTTTCAAATACAGGATTACGTATTAAACGGGACGGGTGGCAACCCTAGAGGACAATTTCACAATCACACTCACACCTGGTGGTGAAATAGGGGCCGTCTAAATTTAACATATAAGAGAAAAAAACGTTCCTGTGTTGCATCAAATAATGCAGCCAGCCCAGTCTCCTCATTTCAGGTCAAAAACGTTATCCCACAGAACGATCCACACAGTCCAAAGGCTTCTAATTTGGGTTAGATATTAATTTATCTACAGTGGAACTACAAGGCTATCTATGTGAATGACAAAAGATACAAACAATGTCCGAGAATTATTTTACATTACACAATGTAGTTGATGGTTACACGAATAAGCAACACATGGATCATGCTTTTCCTCCCCACGGCACAAAGCCCTCTCTAGCTGAGTAAATTTGTCAAATGAAACATCAATTCATTCTTATCCACTCCTATGCTATTCTAAAGGGTAGGATGGCCAAATTACACTAAAAATATGACTAGCATTGGCTACGACTGTATTAGCAGGTGTAACCTACACGAATCCACTATATCATCTATATCACAATTGAGATATAATATGCTGACATGCATTGCTTTAGGACAATTTATTTGTAAATGTAATGATACTCACCTTGACAATGTCATTTCTATCGTATTTGTTCAGCCTACATGTCCTCTAACACTTAACTGTCTTAGCTAGTCTTAACTGTCTGAATGTGTAAATGTTAGTGGCTAGGGGGTAGGGGAGCGGACTTGAAATCCCGAAGTTATCAAGCCAGTTGCAAGTTACTACAACTTGAATTTAGTTAGTTTTGGGGTGTTAATTGATTTATTGGTAAATCAATTAACACCCCAATAGCAGTTTAAATTACACACAATATTAAGTTGATGTAATTACCAACATTAGTATGTCGACACAACTCATCCAAATAATGTTAGCAACTTAAAAGGTTTACCTAAATCAATATATTGCAATTTGTATCTTGCAACCATGCATTTCATTAAGTGGTCGTAATAGATCCCATGAATTACTTTCTAGAGCGTAAGCTACTAACCTAGTGTTCTTCTTGGCGCGTTTCCACTGTCAATCCGTAGTTACAATCATAGCCACGCTGATTTCAACTACTGGGCCGACCACGCATACCAATCACTATGTTCTGTATGGGCGGAGTTAACTAGTGACCAATATGAAGAAAATAGTGAATTGTCTTACAAAGAGCCACAGCCATCATCTCTTTTAATGAACATGTTTTGGTACTTTGTTTGTTATTCGAAGGTATTCAAACGCAGGGTAGATCAAACGATAGCTTGTCAGTTGACACTTGTT